>VKOC01020490.1:0-55201 GCA_009364415.1 Spea multiplicata
CCCTGTGCATCATAAAGAGAAACTCAGTGTACCATTTTGGTTAAGTTCCTTAATTTAAAATTATAAGTGTAGGTCCTTTTTTGGTCTTTACATCCTCGGCTAAAGGTGTATTTCTTATGTGTAGGGTGCTTGCATTCAGCCAAAAACCTGTAGTCTGCAATGATTCTGTATTCAGTGACAGCCATGGCATGTAACATTTAATTAATCAAAATGATTAGCTGTTTTATACTTTAAAACATACAATATGCATGAGAGATATGTGTGTAAAGAACGGTTACATGTGGGAAATGTGAAGTTCTCCTAGAAGATTGATGTCCATGACATTCCATATATATTAAACCCCAAACTCCCAGCTTGCCAAGGCCACATTTTTAAATTCCGTCACCTTTTTTATTTTTTTCTTCCAATTTGACAAAATAAAAAAATAATAATATTAGTTTTTGTTTCCCACTGGTTTTATGTATTTCATACCTCTAAATTCAATTTATTTCAGTCGTGATTTGGGGTCTCTTTAACTTCTTGTGAAGCAGTGATCTGGTCCTGACTCCCACAAGAAGCACACTCTTCAGGAGGAAAAGCATTGAAGGAAACAGGATATCACCTCCAAAACTGACATGGCAGCTGTAGTAAAACACATAGCCGAAGTAAAACAACAAAGAAAATCAATGAAACACGGTGACACAGTCTTGGTGAGCAATACACTTGACACGCTTAACCAAAATTGAAGGTCCAAACCACCAGGGAATGTACAATTAATATGCAGTATAATGGAACTAAGGAACACAATTAATTAATTAAATCAATTACACAAATTACTCCAACAAACACATGGAAATATAAACATGAAGAACACCAAAACTGAGTACTGATAGAAAACTATCAATAAAGGTACTGTGATCTGGTCCTGCCATGTGGCATCTTTCTATAGATCAGGAAATGATGTCATATCTGGTTGCACGTAATACAGGGAACCAGAAAGACTAGGAGGAGTTGATGAGGAGCACGCTAAATATGAGTGAAGAATAAGACAGAGTTATTGTGCTTCCAAAATAACAGTCAGGGGTCGAGATTTTGAAGGGATTTCAGTAAAAGGCATTTTTTTAATGATGCTTTGTCTCTTTAAATGGGGTAAGAGAACGCTTTAGTCAGTGTTTGGTTTGGAAACCAATTTATACACAGAGTTCCCTCAGGGACTGTTATACACCAATATTTACCAGAAAATACCAAGAACTTGTAAATTACAGTTGCTAATGTGATTCGTCTTCAATTAAAAAAAATATATGGACAGATGGCTTTGATAGCTTAAGAGAGCACCTGCTGCTAATCACAGCTTCTAAAGCAAATACCAAAGTACATTAAGCGCATAGCCAACAAATGGATGCACTTTTATCCATGCCCATCTTGCGATAAAAGCAACTTAAAGCACACATTCAAAGTGGTTTCTGTATGCGCCAGCAAATATACTGGAGGAAAACTCTTGTAGCCTATGGACATAATTAAACTGTGGAATAGAACATATTTGAAGGCTATTACAGAAAAAACAGCAGGTGCAGCAGTGGCACATTATGGAAGGGCGGATGAATAAGGTCTGTCTAATGTGTTTTGGGGTATTTTATCCAATTACTAGGACATGCTTCTCCCAGTGCCCATTAATTCAGCCTTCTACACAAATGCAAAGAATTATGAGGATCTGAGGTTCTTTCAGCTCATCTGTAGGTGCTCAAACTGTATACTCAGTGCCTATAGCTATTCTACCAGATCTTGGGCATCTTGGCCGTTTCATTCTAGGTTCATACCTATCTACACACTGGCTACTTTATGTTATTTAATATAATGTCTTTGCTTAAGAGAACAGTTTTACTATCTTGGGTTGTTTGAACAGTAGTTGTCATTGTCCCCTTACACAAACTATATAATAAGGATACAAAAATAAGCCTCGGACCCCAAGACCATTTTTAGCCAGAGGGTTTGGCCACACCATCAGTGCATGGGGATGAGGCTAATAAACAATTATTTGTAATGTGTGTTACAATGCCAGATAACATCAAACTGTACTAATATAGGAACATGTTAGTAACTTATTGGAGGAGTAATTTAGGTTGAAAAAAAAAAAGAGATAAATCCACAAGGTTCAACCCCACTGTTGATCCAGAAGATGTTGATGAGGTTCTAAATGGCAATCAGATTTCTTACTGGTTCAACAAGCTATAATTAATCATGTCCTTTTAATCCATTATATCACCGTATTTTAATATAACAACTGAACATCATCAGGCAGTGAGGTCTGTTAAAGACCTCCGATACCGCTCCCTTGTGATCCGCGCGGCAACAGCTGCTGTGCGCCGGGGTTTGTTGTCAGATCCCGGCGCACAACACTGAAGAAGAGGAGCTGTAAGGAGAAAAGAGGAAAGCATTCCGTGAGAGTGGATTGGTATGTCTGTGGATTGGTATGTGGTGTGGATTGGTTATGTGTGTGGATTGTATGTGTGGTGATTGGTATGTGTGTGGATTGGTATATTGTGTGGATTGGTATGTGTGGTGGATTGGTATGTGTGTGGATTGGTATATAGTGTGGATTGGTATATGTGTGGATTGGTGTATGTGTGTGGATTGGTGTATGTGTTGTGGACTTGGTATGTGTTGTGGATTGGTAATGTGGTGGATTGTATGTGTGTGGATTGGAATTGTGTGTGGATTGGTATGTGGTGTGGATGTATGTGTGTGGATTGTATATATGTGGATTGGTGTATGTGTGGATTGGTGTTGTTGTGTGGATTGGTAATGTTGTGTGGATTGTATTGTGGATTGTATATGTGTGGATTGGTATGTGTGGATTTGTATATGTGTGGATTGGTAAGTGTGTGAGAGTGATGGGTGTTATGCTGTACCATTTCCGATGTCTTTTTCATGATCTAATTATGCTCTAAAAGTATATCATAACTCCCATCAATCTATACTGTTCCATAAAGTGGCAGAGCTGGGAGACAGAGGCCTTGCACCCCCACCGCAGGACTCCTGAAAGGTAAGTGAACTTCAAAGAGGGAGAGGGTAGATAGTTAGGAGGGGTAGATAGGAAGAAGGGAGTGAGACGGAGGATAGGGGGTAGATAGGGAGAAGGGAGTGAGAGGGGGGGTAGATAGGGCAGAAGGGATTGACAAGGGGAAGATAGGGCAATCATACTCCTATCATGCCAAGTCTGCGAGTACATCCTGGAATCTGGGTATGCCTGGGCATGATAGGAATGTGATTGCTGTTAACAATCATATATATATATATAATAACCAAAATACTTCTGGAACAATGTCCTTTGGAGAAGTTTGGACATAAGTGCCACGTTTGGCAAAAACCAAACACAGCATATCAGCACAAACACCTCATACCAACTGTCAAGCACAATGGTGGATAAGTGATGATTTGAGCTTGTTTTGCAGCCGCAGGACCTGGAAACCTTGCAGTCATTGAGTTGACATTGGGCGATGCAACAGGACAATGATCCCAAGCACACCAGCAAATCTTTAGCAGAATGGCTGAAAAAGAAAAGAATGGTGTTGTAAGGGCCCAGTCGAAGTTCAGTAAACCCGATTTAAATACTGTGGAAGGACCTTAAGAGAGCCATGCATAAACAAATGCTGGCAAACCTCAATGAACAGAAGCAATTTTGTAAAGAAGAGTGGGCCAAATTTTCTCCACAACGATGCGAGAGACTGATTAAGTCGTGCAAAAAAGGTGTACTTAGTCTTTCAGACATTTGAATAAATCATGACATGGTGTAATATGTCATGTGTTGTTGTTCATCCGAGGTTGTTTAAACCTAAATTTTTAGACCTGCTAAGGAATAGGTGATTCTTATTATGTCCTGATATGTAAAACCATAGAATTAATAAATGGTGTACTTTCTTTTTCACATGACTGTATATCAATTTTCTGTATTATGAAGGTCCAACCCCATAGACCATCCTGTAACAAGAATAGGGCTGGCCTTTTATAACACATAGCTTATACCCTTGTATTTTCAAGCAGTGATGCTTACCCCTCACATGGTGCCAGTCTCCCCTTAGAGAAAGGTATATAATGAAAATGTATTATGAGACATTGGCAACCCTACTAAGGTTTTTATGCCCTGACTTTTTAACATTGTAATGATTCAACCTACCCTGTGAATACACAGCTTCAATTTGGACCTAGAAGGGTACAACACATGCACAGTTATGTGAATGAGCGTGTTGCTAACTCTCTATATGTTTATAATATAATGTGTTTTCATGAATGTTCCTATTTGCCCTGAATGGTAGTCTTGATTTTGTTTACGCTGCTTGCGTGTGCTTTATCTGATTTTTGCCCAATATATTTCACTAATTGGACAGATACATGTCTTCTCATAAAAAGGTTTAATGGCTGTTTTGAAATTTGTTGATTAGTTTTGTAGTGTGTTCTAAGAAAATTAATTGCTAATTTATAATGCATTTAGACCGCTTTGAAGCATCATTAGTTTTGTAATTCTTTCCTTTTTGTTCTGGCAAGCCATCTGCCAGCAGTGGTCTCTAACATCTTATGTGTGTTGCATAGGGTCATGAGAGATATATTTTCAGAAACATTAAACTTCCAGTAATTGCTGATTTTTTCTTTCCAGTTGTTTTTCCAGTTGCATTTAACTGCTGCAGTATTAAATTATAATTATACTACAGCACGATCAGGTTACTAACAGTATTTATTAAGAAAATTGGGAGTAACTATGATACAAAGTGATATATATGGTATATAAGGTGTGGTACAGTTAGAATAAAACTTGTGAATCGGACATCTTTGGGCTTGAAAAAAGGAAATGTATCCTTTAAAGTTACGCATTTTGTCCTGTCATTTGTCGTCACCGCACCCTTACAAATACTGCCCAAACCAATCAAGAAAGATAACCGATTAAAAGATAACATTAGATAACATAAAGATAACTGATTAAAAGATTGAAAGATAACATTAAAATGATAGTAATTAAACATTTAAAATTCAAATGAGAAAATATAAAATAATTTACATTTATTTACTTTACTTGTACAATGAAATGCCAAAATCCTATCTGTAATGGGCTTTATTTTCAAATGTGGCTTATGATGAAGCTTGTCTTTAAATTGAAGATTATAAATACTACAAGGGAAGATTAGCCATTAATAATAAGCCTAAATGAATCAATCATCCCTTACTACCACTCACTCACAGAGAGAATTTTGCATACTATGTCCTCAACTCTCAATTTACAATTGGTGTTTCAAGCTGGTGTTACACTGAGCATATCATTTGTCCCACACTACCTCTGATGTTCCAAAGCATAGTGGGTACGGTCCTACTAAGCCACTAAGTGCTGCATAGCATAAAAAAATAATGAATGTGTTCTAATAAAGCTTTTATACAAGGCCTCCTCATACAGCAAGGTACTATTCATAAACAAGACAATTCAAAGGCTGGAACTGACCACTTTCTTGAAAACGCTCAACTATAAGAACAAACTGCAACCCTCAGCTAGGAACCTGGTGCAAATCAATAGTGCTAAACTGAAGCAGAACAAACTTCTACAGGACCAAACTGCCTTCTCCTTGCTACCGTTGAAAGAATTGTTCTACTCCAAAGGGAACAAAGAGCGTAGACTTCTTGATCGTAAACAAGAATTGTCCTCCAAAATCTCTCCCTATTTGCCACTCTGCCCCATGATATGCCTTTTAACCCCTATATGCCACTCTGCCTCCAGAAATACCTCATACCCCCTATATGCCACTCTGCCTCCAGAAATGCCTTAAAAGGCATATCATGGGACAGAGTAGCATATAGGGGGGTATAAGGCATTTCTGGAGGCAGAGTGGCATACAGGGGGTTAAAAGGCATTTCTAGAGGCAGAGTGGCATATATGGGGTTAAAAGGCATTTCTGGAGGCAGAGTGGCATAAAGGGGGTTGAAAGCATATCATGGGGCACTCTGCCTCCAGAAAAGCCATATGCCCCCCCCATATATCACTCCCCCCCCGACTTACCGCTGCTTCTGACTCCCTGGTGTCTGGTGGGGTCAGCGGGTGGAGGCTGGCGATCATGAAATTGAAGGAGGCGGCGTGCATGCACCGTGCCGCCCAATGGCCCCTTTAATTGTATTAGGCGCCGGAAGAGGCTTTCAATCCCGCTCGCAGCCGCTCAGTGGCTGTTAGTGTTTTGAATGTTGGTTTGACGGCTGGCCCAGCGGGAAATTTCCAGGTATCCCAGTGGGCCAGTCTGGCCCTGGCCTCACCCTTCCTCACCCTCCCGAACACTGGTCTCTTCTTTTTCGCGCTGCTACGATTCTCTTGTTGCTTGGAATTTGCCTAACAAACTTCCATATTAGCTGCAATGAGAAAGGGAACTTTTGGGCTTCTGTCTTCCTCTCCATTAACTCATTCCTATGGACTCATCTCCAACCATCCCTGATCATTGCTTTGCTTGATATGGTCCCTAATAGGTGTAGCAGTAAAACTAAATGTCTAATACTACATATCCTCACTACCATCAAGCGTCTCATTGCTTGGCACCGGAAATCAGCAGCAGTACCTAATTTACACCTTCTAAAAGAAGGGTTAACATGGGTACAATCGCTGGAGTCCCTTACATATGTTAATCAGAAACCTGTAGAGACATAAACAAATTTGGCACCCTTGGTACGAATTTGTTCTTCCCCATGTGACTGCAGAATTGTCCACACAACACAAAAGACAAAATGAGAGGACATAGCTTACTTGCTGAAACCTTTAATCCCCAAAATGTCAGGGCCCACATGCAAACCTGGTGGTGGTCGTCCTCTCCCACCTCTCTCTCCTGGATGCTCTGATTTGTTAGCCAGGTGACACAGAGCACCAGAGCATTACACACGGATATATTACTATCGATACAGTCATGTTTGTTTATTTTTTCAATTCTATATATGGATATACTGTATCCACTCTCATATTGTACACACAATAAACATACGAACTGATAAAACACCTGTTCTATTATAACTTATTGTGTTCATGTAGAGAAAATGCAAGCCCTGTGACTGTTACACAGTTAATGGACATTACTGTGGAGAGAAGCTGGCTTTACAGAATAACGCACAAAGAATAGCACATATGTTCACTAGCAGATTGCTCATAATAGTAAAGAATTTTACAGCCAAGATCTCTGCTTTATCTCCTCATCTGTAATTTTAATTACACTGTTGGTGTTAAGTGTGTAATTTTGTTGGTCTTTTTACTATTTAGGCTTTTTTAATCACTTAAACAGAAAAGTGTAATAAAATAAAACAGGATACCTTTTATACTGAGGGCAAAGATTTGGGTCATAGGGCTAAATTCTTAACTGTAATAAGTGAAACATTTTTTTAAGAGTACCTTGTATATTTCTGCCAAATAATGTATTAATTCTGTCTCTGAAGGTTTATGGAATTTGCTATGTGCCTTGCAATGAGATGACTATGGTGAATTTAAATGCTTATTGAAGGACATTTCAAGGATGAGATTAGTAAGAGGTAAAATGGACTCAAGATATACTACTGCAAGCATTGTTGGGATTATAAATACATTGTAATATTGAGAACTGAGAGGAACACTAGACACTCTCTATGCGTGTTAGGGAATGCAGGCTAGTCATTTAGTGGCTGCCAGATTTTACACTATATGACCAGATGCATGTGGACACCTGACTATCACACCTATTTGAGCTTGTTGGAAATCTCTTTCCAAAACCATGGGCATTAATATGGAATTGCCCCTCCAGCCTTTGCAGCTATAACAGCCTCCACTATTTTGGAAAGATTTTTGATTATGTCTGTAGGAATTAGGGCCCATTTAACCAAAAGAGTACTTGCAAGCCAAGTCAAGGTCGTTGGACGTGAAGGCCTCATTCGCCATCAGCGTTCTAATTCATCCCAAAGGTGTTCAGTCAGGGCTCTGTGCAGGCCACTTGAGTTCCTCCATACCAGACTTTTCAATCCTATATGTCTATATGGACCTTGCATTGCGAACATGGGCATGCTGGAACAGGAAACAGCATTGACCCAACTGGTGCCACTCATATTTTTTAAGATGATAGCTTTATTGGCCAACTGAAGTATAATGGATTTCATTTTGAGAAATGGTGAAGACCTAGATAGTCTCTAAAGCTTGCCATCAATTATACTTCCGTCAGCCAATGAAGGTATCATCCATACCAAATTTGCTATTTCTACTCTATCCCTTTATCAACAAAGTTGAACCCATACAATTGGGTAAAATGTCTTTATATGCTGTAGCTAGCCCAAACCCTGAAAAACAGCCACTGACCATTATCCCTCCTCCACCGAACTTTATAGTAGGCACTATGCATGCATTGCAGTACGCAGTGTTCTCCTGGTAGCCACCAAACCCAGATTTATCAGACCTTCAGTGAAACATGAGCTATTACTCCAGGTAACACATTTTCGCTGATCTAGAGTCCAGTGGTGGTGTGCTTTACTCCCCTTCAGCCAATGTCTGACCCTGGGAGCACAGCTCCGTCGCTCATAGAGTTGTGAATGTAGAGGAGCTGTATGTAGTTGTGAATGTAGAGGAACCAGAACTAGGCTGCACTTGAAGACTGGGGAGTTCGGGTCCCAGGTGAGGACAACAGTCCCACTCACCGGGGACCAATGCCTGACCGGACCCTCCTTGGTTGCTGCGGTCAGGCTTGGGAACAAGGAGAAGGGATGGGCAGAGGCCAGCAGGCTCTGCCTCAATGCCGGCAGTTCAGCTGGTGAATCTGACTGGGACATGCAGGGGGGTCTTGGTCAGTTTCTGGGACATATTGTGGGGAATGGGGCAAGTGTCTGGGTGAGGGAAGGGAGCGGGCAGAGTCCAGCTGCGCTCTGCCTGGCTGTTTGTGCTTCTGGTGTGGGGCATAATACTTATAGGATCCCCCTCCTCTGGGTCACGCTGCTGAGCACAGTCAAAGAGTTCTCGGTAGGCCTGCTCCAGGATCCATTCTTGGTAAACCAAAAAATCCAAATCAGCCCACAGGTCGGGCAGGTAACAGGGCACATCTGCGAGAATCCCTTCCCTGAACTCCCGGATCTCCTTGCGGCAATATTTCCATGGGCTCCCAAATTCTCGGTCTCCTTTAGGCTTTTCATTATCAATCCCAGGCTGCCGAAGTCATCGCCCTCTGGCACCACTGTGCAGCCTGCCAATACAGAGCCCGGTATCCACAATCCACAGTAATTTAGGAGTAAGTGGGAGCAACTTCTCCAACTCAGCCACCAAGTCCTCTTGGGGCTGCTCTCCCAGGTACGGTATTCACCAATCTAGCTGTAGCACGTACCATTCCTTGGAGGATGGGAGGGCGATTCCCCGGACACCCTGGTCCACTTTGAGAGCCTCCTTCCAGGCATTCAGGTAGTTCGCGACTCTGCTGTGCACCCACACATCCTGTAGTGCTGGAGCCATCTTTAGCTTGCTGCTGGTATACCCGCTGTTACTCCGCTGGGACATTTTCAAGGAGGATCCCGCCACTGCCACCAATGTAACAGGTTCGCCAAGAGAGCTGTAGTAACTCCCAGATATCACCCAGATGTATCCTCCTGTCGTGCCTAAAATCACTTCCAAAACCAGTCAGCATGCACACTTTGGAACCCTGCCATGTGTACCCAATAAGTAGATACAACTACCTTGAATTGAGTACAGCAAGAATGAAAATGTTATTGTTGTAAATCATAGCCTCATATATCCACAGAACTGCATTAACATAGATAAACAGATACATATATACAACCCAACCTTCAATTCCCCTGGTAGCAATCTTATTAATGGGATTAGTTAAACAATGGAGTTCCTATCTTTGTTTGACAGCCAGGCTGGAGCCATCTCTGGGTACCTTGGGGCCCTGTATGACTGGTCATTCTGTCACAACCTTCTTCATGATTTATCCCTGTGTCCCGCTCCGATATACCTAACCTCGGCCTGCCTTGACTATGATTCTTCCTTGTTTTCCTACGCTATCTTTTTGCTGTTCTTGTAGCTTGTTTTCCCCATCAGGTGATACCAGCTCTGCATTGAGGATCCTTATTATGACATTTTTACATGGGCCAAAACATGAATTCCAGGTAGGAAAAGACTCTCTCGTCTCATGACTCCTATCTACAAACCACCCAACAAACCTTGGGCGCTCTCACTGAGATGGTACACAATATAGCATCCACCCAAGACACAGCTTCTCTGGTGTCTCCAATACCATCTGTCAGCCACTCCACTGTAACTCCATGTACCTGGGATTCCTACAGGCTTCCCAAGCTTCAGAGATATGCTATGGTCGCATGTACTGGTATATCTTGATGCCATCCTTACAAGTATAAGAAATAAATGGAATAAATGAGAAATGGAAATCACATAGGAAAGGTTGGGATTTGACTAACATTTTTTTCAATTTGTTGATTAACAGGCAGAAAACATGAGGACTGCAAGAGTGATCTTATCCCAAACAGAAAAGAGTAACAAAGAGTACATAGAATTATACAGATTATAGTTCTCGTCTGCAGAAAAGAACTATAATGTTGAAGAGAGAGAATTGTTAGTCATCAAGTTTGCTCTCAAAGTATGGAGACACCTCCTAGAGGATACAAGGGTTCCCTCCTCTATGTATACTAATCATAAGAACCTCGAGACTAAATCCTTGTCAGAAGAGGTGGTATTTGTTCTTTACCAGGTTCAATTACATCATAACATACCAACCAGGTTCTAAGATTACCATGGCTGACACACTCTTTAGACAATTTGACAGTCAGACTCAGACAGATGATTGGTCCTACCTCCCGAATCATTACAGCTCCTTCTACGTCCTGTTGACCAATATTCAGGCCCAGAAAGTTCCTGCATGACTTGGCCTTCCCAATAAAAAAATGTTTTTGCGGCTTTGTACAAATCGGCGAATTTACCTAAATTCGGGAAATCTGCAATTCTTACCAATCTGAATGCACAACTCTAATATGCATAGTCAGGATGGTCTACAGATTGTTTAGCTCACTGGTCATGCTGCCTTTTGCACTTACAGCTTCAGCTTTCTTTATCAAGCATGACAGATTTGTCATGCTGAGGTTCTCATCTTGAAGTGTACACCTCCCCTCAAATCACAAATCGTAGACTAACTGTATAACATTGCTTTATCATTTCAATTTAGCAACCAACAGAAACAACTATACTAGAAATATGTTTGTATCCTGTTCTATTATACTTAGAAGCAATGTCGTTATCTGTCCTTGATCTATTATCTGACATTTCTGGTGTTCTGAAATGGAACGTGCTTTTTTATTTGTGCCAGTTGGTGCCTAGTAGAATAGCTGGTATAAGGCCTCATGTGGTGCTTCTTCTTTCATTGAAAGTATTGCCTTCTTCTATGTATACCAGATAGGACCATTGTCCCAACTGTTAAAAGAGTTTTCCTTTTTGCCAGTAATTACTATTTTTGTTCACAGTCTGTATTCACATCTCAGTAAAGGACCGTTTTGGCCTGTATAATTTTTGCATTGATGAAGACCTGTTTAGATCGAAACGTTGGCGTATTAATTCTGTGCCTGCACCCGATATACATTCTGTATGTTTTAACAGGTTGTATCTTAGTGTTACTAGCAAGGCAGGGAATTGTCCAAAATGTATTGCTTTTATTTAGCCCATTAAAAAATTATGTTTATACAAGCATAGTTTTCTAAACTGTCATTTGAAAAATAGCCTCATGGTTTTGTCCAAGTCAAGACATGTTAATTAAGAAGATATAATACATTTATATTATTTAATTAATATTTATATTTATTTTATATTATTTATATTTATTTATAATATAAATATACTGCCAATACTAGTGCCAATGAGATCTAGCAGCATTTGACAATGGTTCAATGACATAGCCAGCAATGTACTTGTTTCATTAATAAATAATAATAATGTGGCTTTGTATGTCAGCAAGAAAAGCTTTAAAACTGCATACCGTTCCATTGTGTCTCCAATCATTTTATATGAAAGAAAAATTGTTGTAACAGTAGATTGTGACAAGATAATCGTTTCGTGACTGAAGAAATATTTGCATCATTTCACCTTATATTGGTTATAGCAGGCTAACATAATTTTGCATAATTTGTCAGCCAACTGCTGTGTCCTTTAACCTCAGCACACTGCATAAAAACATTAATTATAGAGAGGCATGAAAACATACTGAAGGGTGATTAAATCCAATCTGCAAACCTTAAAGGATGAAAGTGAAGTCTCTAATAGCAAGGGACATGATGATTATTTTGCACATTCCACATTTCCTTTATTTCTTTTCATTTTTTTGTTAAACCTGTGAAGGTGCAGTTGGGATCAATGCAAATATTTTTTTCTCTACATTTATAAATGATGATTAGAGCGTTCATTCATTTTTTCATGCATGCATTTTCATATTAACAAGAAAACAGGTTTGCAGGTTTGATCAGGGGTGTAGGAAACCCAGAAATTCTAGGGGGGTGGGAAGACTGCACTATACCACTGCATACATTTTGGAAGATCCCAGATTTGAAATTATCTAAAACCTAAATGTTTTGGCCAGCCTCAGTCACAACCCTGGTTTTGACACTGATCTAGTGATATTTGGCTACAGATCTAAAACACATGATTGGTTAGATCTCCTTTTTTGCTCTTTATCAGTGTACTTGTTTATTACACCGTGACACATTCTGTCACAGTTGTATCATATTTTGGTGCTAAATGTGGACAGTTGGAGCTTAGCAAGTGCCACAATTTTAGCTGTAAAATGTTTTTAAGGCAGACTTTCCAAATGATAGGCACTAATATGAGGAGAAGAATACATAATCATCAATTTTTAATGTGCTTAAAAAATAGAAAAGTGAACTAGGCGCTTATTTTATCAATAAATTGTGCATCAAAAAATATATAAAAATCATCGATAAAAAAGAGAGGTTTGACCAGTTCTGAGTCACTTTGCCTACTTGATCTACTTTTTAACTCAGTCCCTAATCCACAGTGGCATCACAACCCGGGTGCGGGGGGTGTGAACCGCACCTGGGTGACACCTTACAGGGGGTGACACCCAGGGCTGGCCTTAGAGGTGTGCGAGCTGTGCAGCAAGCAGAGGAAGAGAGTGAGACGGGTGCTGAGAGGTCGCACATGAAAAAGTTTTTAGTAACTGCTCGGCCCCCTTTGTCTCCTCAGCTCCCTACCACCGCCCTGACTGCAGTGGTGGGAGCTCGAGGCCTCTGTCACGGTGCGGCTCTTCATGATGAGTGCCGTAATATGAAGTCATATTCCGACGCTCAGCAGCGAACGCCGCGGCAGGACACAGAGACAGGCCTTGAGTTCCCATGACAGGACTTCACCAGGGTAAGTGAACTGCAAAGGGAGGGGGTAGAGAGTAAGAGGGGGGATAGATAGTGAAAAGGGGAGGAGATAGTGATAAAGGGAGGTTGTAAGAATCTTGAAAGAAAGACTGAGAATGAGTAAGAGAATTAATTAAAGTGTGGATGAATTGTGTGAATGAGGAAGATAATGAATGAATTAATGTGTAGATGAATTGATTAAATGAATTAGAGAATTAATGAATTAATGTGTGGATGAATGGTGAGAATGCATTAATCAATATGTGTGAATGATTTGAGTGAAAGAATGAATAATTGTGTGAAGGAATTGTGTAAATGACAGATTGAAGGAGTGACTGTATAAGTGTTTTGTGTGTATGATAGATGTATAAGTGATTTGAGGAAAGGCAAAGATGGCACAAGCAGCGTGTTTGAGCTTTGGGGACCAAAATGACACAGACAGGGTGTTTATTGGACAAATACGGCACAGGCACGGTGTTTATGGGACAAAGATGGCACAGACAGGGCTGTAATTGGTATGTGTAATCTGGGTGCTGGTCAATTTTTATGTGGACACCAGGGCTGGCTTTGGGGTGTGCAACCTGTGATCTATGCCTGTAATTTAGTTTTTTTTAATCTATACCTTTAATGCTGAGTTTAAATGTGATTTTCAGTTGATGTATACCTGCAAAGCCGGATTTGTGTGTTATTCTGTTGATATATATCTGAAATGCTATGTTTCCATACATTATTTATGTATACCTGCAAATACAGGGTTTGTAGATCCTATTTTGAGGGAACAAAAGTACTCTGAGGAAGAGTACGGTAGAGAGGACCTTTCAAAGTCACAGTAGAGTCAGGAGGGAAGACTCATTACATTATCGTTGCCAGTGTTTTCAGTTATATATTATTGTGCTTGTTTGATTCCTTTTCTTTTTTGTCAAGCAGGCGCCAAAAAACTAGTCCGCACAGGGCGCCTGAACACCTAAGGCCAGCCCTGGTGACACCAGACCAGGCAGGGAACACTATAGCGCAGCCGCGGCGGTGCAACCGGAGCAGAGGAGGCAGATCTGGCACTGGCAGATCATCACTGGATGACGGAGGAGGAATTATAGCACCATGCACGTTGAGGGGGTGACACCGTGTGTCATCGCAGCGGGTGACACCAACCCTAGTGACGCCACTGCTAATCCACACTGACTTCCGATGAATTATGTGCTATTTAAGCGGATAGATAGATAGATAGAGAAGCGGCAATGCATTCCATTGAAACATCACACACGTTGGGAGTTGAATTAGGTGAGGTTGTCAATCAAGTTAACTAAGGGAATCTGCAAGCTGCTCCATTTAAACTAACTCAGTAGAAGCTCTACATGGCCCTATGATCAGAGAGGTCTATTCAATAAAAGGGAGTTTTAGTTTTTATTATGAAGGGTCAAAATGGTTAGGTTTCTTCAGCAAGATGGACTGAGCTGGTCCTATGTAATGCATAACTCAATGTATGTGAAGAAATCTCCCTGATTTAATTATACATTATGCAGTGCCAACCAAGCTCTTCCTGCAGTAAAAGCTCACTCAGGGTTGGAATTATCACATCATCTTTTCAGCGTAGTGCAGCAGACATTTAGGTGTTCTGCCTTTCTAAACATTTCAAATACATTATATGTTCTGGACTACTGATGCAAAAACTGTACTGTCCTTAACCCGACGTGGATGATATAATCCTTGAGCACTAATATATATTGTCCAATATGGATACAATCATTGAGACACAACACAAGATAGAAGTTTACAAAAATATTTTATCTTTAACAGTTTCAACACACATTGTTCACAAACCTTGCATTTAGGATGGACGTCAGAAAACCTTGCCAAAAATACATGCAGCATTCTCTGTCAAAATCTCATACTTGTATCCATGGAAACGTTAGAACATTTGCCAAAACTCTGTACATTACTGAATGGGCTATGTCAGTCTCTGCACCTGAGGACTTCAGAGACCAGTAACCATTGTATAGGATGAAAATTACTTTGTTTCATGACTCCATTTGGGGTAAGAAGATTGTTAAGGGATTTGTTAAGCCCTAAGCTGATTAGAAGTTAATGATGTGTGTTCTGAAGGAAAGTTTAATAAATGTGCCATTTATATGGTGTTAGAAGAAAAGTCTGTTATTTCCTGTTGGAACTTTAAGTGATCAGCAGTATAGTGCACACTCCATAAAACGATTAAACAAAATGTGTTGGAGAGATTTGTGTTCATATAACTGATACCGACATTGTTTACATTGTATAAATATATTTGTTGTATTCTTCAATTACAGAGTTAATTATCATTTTATAGTGGTGTTTTGTTGTTTGTAAAACAAGATTTAGTATTTGAATGTGGAATGTCAATGTAATGTAAGTAGTATTTTATGTAAATAAAGCCACAAAAAATCCACAAAAAAAAAACTTAAGACTACTCTGATATTAAATTATAATTGCATTGTTGGCATCAAAATATTGTCATCTTAACAAAAGTTAAAAATAAATAATTAACTTAATGAAGTCAGAAGAAATAGTCAGTAAAAAAGGCAACTTTGCATACAAATAGGATATATGTCATAGGTTAGTAGACAGATGGTAAATTAAACCATTAACAATTCAGCTCAAAAAGCAATTAGCGCAATCTACATAAATCATGGCCTTACCTAATTACAGTGAAAGATTACTGGAGATGATAAATATATCTGAATAACAGGTGTACAATGCTCTTAAAGTAATATCCAGTTATAGCTATTATGTCGCTAAATGCGGCTATGTATACTGTACCTATATTAATGCTTGATGGAACGACAAACACAGTTTCTGATAATAATGCAATTACAACAATATAGCTATAAACCATGATATTTATAATTACACTTTGATTTATATATAGTTATACTAACCCAACGTAACTGACTGTAAAGGTAATAGTAACAACACTTTATAAGCTCCCACCAACCATCTGAGACTTACTAGTAAGTGTTATGCACCCGATCCCACAGAGAAGACCAACACAGAGACAAGGGAAGCCCTCCTCTAACTCCTACCAACTTCAACCACAGCAGCCACCGAGGAGGAAAAGGAGACCCTCATCCAGCACGCAGCAGCCACCACGGAACAGGAGGAGACCCCCACCTTGACCCCAGCAGCCATAGCAGCTGCCAAAGAGAGGGTGACCCCATCCAGCATACAGCAGCCAATGCAGCAGCCATTACAGCCGCCACGGTGGAGAGAGACCCCCATCCAACACCACCACGTGATAGAGGAAGACCTTCTTCTAGCTCCTCGTGTCCTCTTGTGGTGCCTTTATATACTCCAACTGCTTATAGCAGTAGGTAAAGGTCTTGGAACTTGCTGCACCACTGATTGCCTGCGACAATGTGAACTTGCATGTCCTCTCCTATTACTCACAAAAGTAACACTTTCCACCCACATTACATTTAAAAATAAATACATAAATATAAGAACGCCTTTTTAGTTATTACATAACCCTGGTTGGTATATTCCCCTGTATACGTCTCAATCCCCGCTAATGTGGATAGAGTGGTTACATTTTGTAAAAAAAAAACAAAAACCCTATAGGAGACACAGAACCCAAGCCCACTCATCTCCTGTTCCTAATGGGACGGGGTATTAAATCTTACAGAAAAACCTTTGGGGCATGTTTTGTCTGTGTCCATCGCGCATTCCTTCCCCGGCTGTCAGAGAGAATTCCCCAGTGAGGGGAACTCTGATCTCTGACAGCCGGGGAAGGTCTGCGCGATGGACGCAGACAACCCCCGCTGCTAACTGGAAGGAGGTGCGGCTAGCAGTGGGGGTTGCCTGCGTCCATCACGCAGACCTTTCCCGACTGTTAGAGAGAATTCCCTGGTGAGGGGAACTCTGATCTCTGACAGCCGGGGAAGGTCTGTGCAATGGACGCAGACAACCCCGGCTGCAGCGCAGCGCAAGTTATCTATGTGAATCGTGTAGACATCTCCACGCTGCCCCGGCTACACACGGAGGATTCAGAAGCACCGGCAGCGTTGTGGGGGATCTGGATCTTAGTCTCATAGTCAGACCTATTTGAGGTCTAATTATAAGACGACCCCGATTATAAGACGTATAATCGAGCAAATACAGTAATTACATTAATTGGGGACGTAGATGTGGAGTGATGATAGACATATAATTGGCTTGAGACAGACAATGGCCAGGAGATAACAGGAGCTCACAGGATTAACAGCTACCTGTTGTGTAATTAGGTATGCAGCAGTGACACCTAGTCATACCCACAACCCCCACTATGTATGCTACTGGTCTTGAAAAATGTCTACTGTCTTTCTTAAACAACACAAGTTTTCAGCAACACACTAGTTGTAGACAATGATCATTCAAGAGTTCAGCTACCTTCTTTTCTGTGTCTTAGTGTACTAGTGCCTAGGTGTAACCCTGCTGTTTGGGGATGCTGCCCAGGTAGGTAATGGATTGTACTTCTTCCAGGCGA
The DNA here is from genome assembly GCA_009364415.1 of Spea multiplicata. Taxonomy (NCBI): domain Eukaryota; kingdom Metazoa; phylum Chordata; class Amphibia; order Anura; family Pelobatidae; genus Spea; species Spea multiplicata. The sequence continues at coordinate 17,852 of VKOC01020490.1, forward strand.
CTTCCATTCAGTGTGACTGGATCATTGCTGATGGAGTTTGTCTTGAAGATTTGGGTCTTTTCCTTGTGAATGTTGAAACCAACCAGTGATTACGTGGCTGCCACTACTTCGGTCTTCTCTTGCAGCTGCTGTTTGCTGTCTAAAAAGGAGTGCAAGATAATCTGCAAAATCCAGGTCATCGAACTGCTTACTGGTGAATTTCTTCATAATCCAATCGACTACTTCAGAGAGTGAGTGTGTGAAAGAGCATGATAGAGTGACTGGGAGTTTGAGAATGTGAGTAGATGTGAGTGTGAGAGCATGACAGAGTGTGAGTGAGTTAGTGAGAGTGTGAGAAAGTAAAACCATGTGAGAGTGTGAGTAAGAGTGCGAGAAAGTGAGCGAAAGCACGAGTGTAAAAGAGCATAAGAAAGTGAGAGTGTCAGGGAGTGTGGGTAAAAGTGAGTGAGTAAAAAATCAACAAAATGCAAATGAAACTTCAGAGATCTCTGCTTCATTTATATTTGTTTAGTTGGGGTTCCTGCAAGGGTTCTGATATTCATGCAAATTAACAATATGGTAAATTTCTTTAAGTTTAAAATTTACAATGCACAAATCTAATTTGGACTGAAAAATACCACATGCATTTCTAACAATTTGAAACTAAATGAATATTCTTAATGAATGAATTAACTCATAAATGCTGGTTACTCACAAGAGCTCTATTACTAGTAACCTTTAAAAATATTTGGTATGTACCAGTATATGTGTAGTGTGTAATTATTAAAACGAATAGGCATTCCGCAACACTGAGAACTGCTGCAGGGGCGTCATGTGATCGCGCCTGGAAACCGCAACATGCCCCATATGCAATAAAGCGATGTCCACCTGCTTTAAAGGAGTACATTGAGGCATTCGGCGACACTGAAAACCCTCTGCGGGACCCATTGAAGTTGTCCCAGAGTCCAAAACAACAACAAAAAAGTTTATTGTTATAGTCCTAAAATTAGCGCTGTATGTTGCCAAAAAAAGAGTTAAAATACTAGCATTTGAAATACGCATGGGGCGTCTAGTTCTCAAAAATGTACAGTTTGATGGGGTCAATTTAATAAGACAAGTTAAAATATGTCCCATGGAGGTAACATGACCAGATGCCAAAATTCAAAAAACTAAGATGCACATGTCCCAAATGTAGCCTTCTAGTACATAAACAACCTACCATGGGTGGTATCACTTTACTCTGGAGATATTGCTAAAAACATATTGGTGTTGCACTCCTGTGGTGTCATTTTACTGTTTTCTCTGTTTTGTTGAGCGGGCAGTCTGGAGTATCAGCATTAGACCTATTAAAAACTCACACGAAACCCGAGATTTATAGGGAACCACCTTTACTTACTACTATACCTTCACCGATGTTGCCCATACTAGACAACCCTGACTAAACTTAAACTTGGCTTTACTTTATGTGGCTGTGACACATATAAGGAGCTGACAATTGGGTATTTCTAAACTCAGGAAATTAGAATCTATCTTATAGTTTATTTCATAAGCCTTTGTAGATGTGCAAAATATTTTTCAAATAAAAGTCAGAAAATTTGATTTTATTAAATTTTTTCAGGAGAGCTATCAGTTTTTGAATCTTCGTCTGTACTTGCCTAGTTCAAACTTATAACACATCCTATTGATCGTTTTATTCAACCCACGTATGTATGTCAACCAGTGGAATGAAATATTGGTGTATGTCTCCCTGCTTTTCGTGGAAGTAGCTGAAATATCTGTCTAACCTCCTCCACTTTGGCCATCCAGTCTCTCAGAGTAGGGACTAACGTACCCTTCTAAACAAGGCTTCTGGCAGCTTTGGACAGGTGTCCAATGATAGATGTTGTAATGCAATATCGGGCAAGTGGCGTTATGTAACATGTTGATTGCCTGAAAAGACAGGGCTTTTCAGAGAGTTGTATAATGTGGATATCTTTCCTGTGTTTTTGTATTAGTGGACATTTCCACCACAGGTGGAACCCACAGTCTTAGCACATCGGCAACATATATCTGGTATGTCTGGATATATGGAATGGAGTTTTGTGGTGTACTATGCCATCCCTTTTACAGGTAGTTGTGTCTGCAAGCATAGATTCTCAAAGTCTGTCAGGTTGCTATAGAGAATGTGTAGTTGTAGGAATTATCAGATGTAGTCTGTGATTTGATAAGCAAAGTGGCAGGTAGTTAAAGTCATAAGTATTTCTAATGGTTTAAAATTATCATTCTGTAATAAAGGCTGGACATGAGTGAATGAGTGCAGCCACATAAAGTAAAGCCAAGTTTAGTAATGTCCAGGTTGAAAGTCAGGGTTGTCTAGTATGGGCAATATGGGTGAAGGTATAGTAGTAAGCAAAGGTGGTTCCCTATAATTTCGGGTGAGTTTCTAATAGGTCTAATGCCGATACTTAAGAGAAAACAGTAAAATAACCATAAATTGTGTAGAATAAAAACTGAACTGTACCCAACAAGTATCTAGACAGGTCTGCATCCGTGTGCGTGAAACAACTCCCACAGGGGTAAAAACTAAAGCATCATGACTAAAGGCAGGGTAACAGTCTGCCTATCACCAATAAACTGGTATAAGCAGATAGAGTGTCCGTGTGTATAGCAACGGTGCGTGCACTGTGTAATATTCTGTAGTGGGAACAGTTGAATGCCCAAAAGCAGGATCCAGCACACACAGATCCTCAATTCATGTGGGGTAGAACCAAGCTTTAGGGACATTGAATTCATAAAGAGGATGTATTCACTAATACAAGCCCATAAACAACTTCTTCGGCCCTCTGACAATTCTGTGTGAGGGACATTGCTAGTAAACCCCTGTACATATTAGAAGTGAAAGCCTTCAGCGACGCCATATCTTTGAGGGGTATAGAATTTAAGGTAATTGACCCAGATCTTTGATAAGGTCCATCCAGGCTACCTGCGATCCCTATTGAATAAAATTGAGAGGGAAGACTGTTTGTAATTGGCCACCCTTAACCAGTGGAACCAAATTGCTTTCTCTACAACTTCCCAGAAGGCTGTTTCTGCTCCCAAAATTTGAGGGCTTCTGTCTGGATGTGGTTCCATATATCACTGGTGCCTGTTAATGGAGAGGGAACTATTTCAGTACTGTCTGTTGGAGGTGTGAAAAATAGATTAAAAATAAAAATAAACACTAACACGTAACTAATTGGAACTCAGTGATGATACTGTGAGATCAGCATTATCAACTGATGCCCCCAAATCTTTGACCCAAGGACTGGGGCCACCCAAAAAATAAATTAAAATGGCAGACCATTGCAGAATGTTTTAAATGGTCACTGGTTGCATTGCGCCCAACAGTGTCCCCAAACATTTAATGGATCCATAAATCCTCTGTTGACTTTAAGAAGCCCATCCCAGGACCATCACTTACATTGAGACTCAGGGGAAAGCTGCGAGACTCAATAATTGAAGTAGTTAAAAGACCGACACTGCTTAGAGATTACTTATAGTTTTGATTATATAGTTTTGTTTGTTAACAAAAATACATGATAGAGAAGTATTTTGATAAATCTGTATCATACCTACAGTATTGGGAAAGTACAAATGTGTATTTATGCATACAATAGGGTAGTGTAACAGACTTAACTTTTATTATTTATAACTTTTATTATTTATATTATAATTTGTTGTATGCATATACTGATAATTTTTGTAAGTTTTAAATGTGGATATGGTTTACACTGTCCATGTTGCAGGGGGAAGGTGTTTGGGGTAGGACTGTTACTCAGAAGGAAATGGTCTTGGGATATGCTGAGTCATACTGGTCACAACAGTAATACAAGAGAGCCAGCATATTAACAAGAGTAATCAGAGTCCATCCTCATATACAAGGTTGATTAATTTGTTTAGCAAATCCCCTGAAAAGGCATACAGTCTGTATATTTTTCACTATGTATTAATAATAAAGCAAAAGATAGAGTTTATGGAGTTTAAGTCATTAATGCATATTATTTGTATTTTGTTCAGCTCTTACGGTGGATTTTTGGAGTTAAAAAGGGAAAGTGTACAATAAAGCTTCTTAAAAATCATCAGTAAAGTTTTGGCCATCATTCAGACGGGGTCTGCTACATGTAGGGCTTCTCATTCCTCATTAATCTGTTCATAATTGTTACAACTCACCTTCATTGAATGAAAGTGCTTCCTCTTCTCAGTGTACATTTTGGAAATATTTATGGACACATTATAAAAATTGATGGACAAGCTGCACGTGTGTTGTGGACTCAAGGAGTGTGGCTATTCATTCTGTCTATATAAATCCTTGCCTATCAGTCTGTACCTGCTCTTTGCTGACCTTGTGCTGATGCTTTGCTTGTTAATGACCCTGACTGTCACCCTGACAACTACCTTGTTTCTATTTGCCACCTGTCAATCTCTTGCTTGGTTCTAAGGTGGTGTACTTGAACCTTGGGGCTTTAACACAAATATGAAGGTATTTAGAAATGTTCTAGCTGTATGAATATAAAGCATATTCTTAAATTCAAAATAGTAAAAGGATTACGTTTATGTATTGCTTATTAGTGGTTGTTATTCCACCAATGAGACTTTATGTTGAAGTCATTTTTTTCCAAATGAAGTTGCAAGTCAACACTAGTAATGTATAAGGACAGTAATTTGACTACAACAAACAACCAGATAAACACAATCAAGGCCATAGGACAGGACAAATAGAAATGAAATAAACAACTGCCACTGAAGTCGCACCCTCGCTAATGCCATATCCAACTATCCCTTAATCTCAAGTATGGATGCCTGTGCCTCTAGCACCTAGAGTGGGAGAACTAATGTAAGAAACATTGGTGATGGGTTCTCCATATTGTAAATGCTTTCTAAAACCAATACAAATACAGGCAATAATTAATGATAATAATCTTGCTTGTAGAAGTCATTGGTACCTATGCCTTATAACGTTATTTACTGAACAGCCTGACAAAAAGCTTGCCCACAGTTACTGTGACACAGAGTTTAAGCCCAAAGGAATGTCTGGGATTGGGTACACTGCCAAATAGAAAGAAGGTTTTGGCTGCACATTCTGTGTCAGGTAAGTGTTTTTGTTCTTTTGTTTTGGAATAATGCATAATAAGTTTGGCTGCTTAAGTTGTCAATCAGTGGCAGTAAAATACTTTCAATGAAATCAATGGGAGGATTCCTGTGACTGGTTGACAGCTTAAGCAGCCAATCAGTGGCAGGGAAGTGCTTCAACTGAAATCATTGAGACATTACACATAACAGTACCTTGCACACATTGTTCAGTAGAACCACAGCTGGATCTAACATTATTTGAGTACATCACGTACAGGGAGACACATTAGGCCAAATGCATCATCTGAAGGGCACTTAGCTAGGTGGTGGGAAAAGGGTTTTTGCAGAATCCTAGTATGTATTTGCAAAATGGACCACATGAAAATTTACCATGCATCTACCATATCATTAAAGAGCATATTATGGCTGGAGTGTTCCTTTAACTGTAAAATAAATCATTGTTTGGCACATACATAATTCCATAGTAAACCAAATTCCATAGTTGTTAATGTTGTAACTTGGAACACACTGCTCTACAGTAATAGCTCTGGTGGTAAATGTCAAAGTTAACAGCTGTGCAGAAGATGTCTTTGAAATAAGGAGGTGATGTAATCTAACGGTTCTAGTTGTGTTTCAGACAAATTTGTAGCCAAGTGCTATAAAATAATTCTGACTGACCTTTAGTCAGTTCCAAAACCGCTTCCCAGAATAAATAAATAGTTATATAAACACAAAAACCTATAAATGCTATAAAGTAGCAGTAAGTCCACAAATAAACCTCAAAAACTACAATTACTGTGAAATTTGAATGGCTCACATGATTTAAATTAGGAATAGGTAGTGGCAACCCAACAAAAATAGATAAACTTCTCCTTATGACATGAATGCTGGAACAAATACCCTAAAAATCTGTAGTTAAGGCATTTGAGTAAAACACTGAGGACTTTTCATACATTGTAGAGTGAAGCAAGTCTCCACTCCATGTAGACTGATTTTCTGGTCTAAAGTATGTCTGCTCTTGTAGCCGCAAATCATGGACAAGTAGATTTGTTTTGTGATCATGCCTATTGCTGCTTATTTAATTCTGTGGTGGATTGTCACCATCTATTGGTTCTTTAGCCAATTGCAGATTCTGTGTTTCTCAAATAAGTGAACTAATAACTTGACATAACTAAACGTGTTTTCATTAGGTTTCATAAGAATAAAGGATACAAATAATAGTTTCAGAAAAGCTAGTAAAAAAACCGGCAAAGAAGGTAAAGGGTTGAAGGGTGGAGAGAAGCACAGAGAGAGAGAGAGAGAGAGAGAGAGTGTAAGGGAGTAATGAGAGGGAGGCAGACAAATTGGGAGAGAGAAAGACAATAAAGCAGTTAGGGTAAGTGTGTGTGTGGTTTAGAGTGAGTGTGTGTAAGCATTAGTGTGTATGTGTAAGTGTGCTAGCGTGAGTGCCTGTGTTAGCATAAGTGTATATGCATACATGTATCAGCATAATTGTTTAAGTGTGTTAACATGAGCGTGTATATGTAGTTGTGCGTGTTAGCAAGAAAGCATTAGTGTGTTAGATTGTGTGTAGCATGAGTGTGTATGTGTCTGTTTGAGTATGTGTTAATCCCACAGTGTGTGTTATTTACCAGGAAACGTGAAGGGACTGATGCGGCCACCTGGCTTTACCTGATCACCCCTCTGGCCAGAAGGTGCCAGCCCTCTCCTGGTTAAAGAAAGAAACCTTTTGTAAAATTGTCGACCCTTTTACTGTTCCTTAGTATAATTTCTGCACATGTCCTTTCCTTTTAAATCAATGGATGCTGAGCTCCAACCAAAATCAATGAGAATTCATGTTGCATCTAAGGCACTCAATTACGAATATGCAAGCTTAGTGTTCCTCATCTAGCATATGTGTGACTGGCTGCTGCAAGCTGAACTCCCCTTCAATAGGAGCTTTGGAGTGCATGTGTATGACAGGTAGTGAAGTTACTGTTACCAGATGTTCCCAATTTAGGGGATGCTTTTGTCCCCCCAAGCTGTCTCCTAAAAACCCTCTTAAACCTGAATGTGACATTTTCAGCAGTGGAATCCAGGAATATTAAGGGTAATGGGTTTATATTGTTGATAAACACTAGGTGGCAGCATTTTCCTTCTTGGCATATACGGTAATTGTTTTTCCGAATGCATTTGCCTGAAGTTTGACCCCCCCCACACACACTTTTTTCAAATTTGTCATTACTTGTTCACAGGTAACACTAGATTATGCTTAAAACAACATATTCATCAGAATCAGATGAGCATTGCACATTGTACAGATGATAAATAATGAGCATAACCTCACAAAGTAGCTGCAGAGAAGCCGACCAGGTGTGAAGGTTCGCTGCCATTTTCCATATTTTCATTCAATCAATGTTAACCATAACTTAATAAGCACAATTTAAATAAAAACAAACATCAGTCCAGGTTTGCGTCCATTTTCAGGAGGGGTTTCAGACAAAGGCTATTACTGGATGGGGCGCCTGCCACTTAGAGCCTGTTCACAGAACCAACTTGTATGTTGAAAGGCATAGAGGAGCATCCAGTAGATTTATATACAGCATGGAGACCAGGTTTTGAAAAACTTTTATTTTCTGTATTCCTTATCTAATATGGTCTCCAACTAATCCATTTTAAATACCACAGACAATTTGGTATCAAATTGAGGGTGGCGTAGGATGTATCCATTGGTGCAGGATGGTTTCCAGGCTAAATGGCAATAATTTTAAATGTGGGCATCTATTGTAACCCAAGTGTAACCCTTTTTCCTTTCCCTTGGAAAATAGGGTCAGGATCAGCAACAATCCCTGTTGCTTCTTGGCGCTGATATGGCTCCTGAGCCCCCGCAATGAGTGAGGGAGATTGGGACATATTGGAATTCTGCATTCAGTGCCTCCACTCAGTGATTTATTTAGATACAAGAAATCCATTCACTGAGAAGTGGCCCTGCAATAGCACTAATAAGTACACAATAACGATAAACAAATTAACCTATTTTACTGTATATGAGGAACAGATGCATATTAACAGTGTTCACAGGAAATAGATTTGTCCTGGGAGTGGCGGGTCACAGTAACTGTGTATTCAACAGTGCGAGATTATATATATATATATATATATATATTGTTAAAATACAGAAACCCAATAGCCCACCCAAAGCTGGATAATTGCCCATCCAGGAGCTCCAGTAAATGGTGTTGGTGCACGTTGGGGCCCTGGTAGATATACAGCAATATATGCAGGGCTCGACAAAATATGTGCCGGGCTCGACAAATCCCAGGCACCAGGTCACCATGGCGACAGAGAATTTTGTCCTGGCGCCTAGGTTTTTGTCAGCCTGTTACATCCACAAAACATTTCCCCCGTTTCGCCACACGCCTGGGGAGACAGCCACTCCGAGCCCGCCCCCGAGCCTGAGATTACTCAAATCAAATCAGATGGCATTCACCCCCGTGTTCTAAGGGAGTTAAGTAATGTGATAGACAGACCCCTATTTCTAATATTCAAGGACTCTATAGTGACAGGGTCTGTTCCCCAGGACTGGCGCATAGCAAATGTTGTGCCAATATTCAAAAAGGGACAAAAAGTGACTCGGGGAATTATAGGCCTGTTAGTTTAACCTCTGTAGTATGTAGCTATGTAACTGTTTGAGGGTTTCCTAAGAGATGCTATTTTGGAGTATCTCAGAGAAAATAAATGTATGACTCCATATCAGCATGGGTTTACAAGGGATCGGTCCTGTCAAACTAACCTGATCAGCTTTTATGAGGAGGTGAGCTCAAGACTGGATCAGGGTGAATCGCTGGATGTCGTATATCTTTATTTTTCCAAAGCATTTGATACGGTGCCACATAAAAGGCTGGTACATAAAATGAGAATGCTTGGGCTGGGGGAGAATGTGTGTATGTGGGTAAGTAACTGGCTCAGTGATAGGAAACAGAGGGTGGTTATTAATGGTACATACTCTGAGTGGGTGACTGTTACTAGTGGGGTACCACAGGGGTCAGTTTTGGGTCTTATTCTTTTTAATATATTTATTAATGACCTTGTAGAGGGATTGTATAGTAAAGTATCAATCTTTGCAGACGATACTAAGCTCTGTAGCGTGGTTAACACAATAGAGGACAGTGCACGATTACAAATGGATCTGCATAGGTTGGAGGCTTGGGCTGGGATGTGGCAGATGAGGTTCAATACAGATAAATCTAAGGTTATGCACATGGGGAAGAAAAATCCAGGCTGGGAATATGTATTAAATGGGAAAACACTGGGGACGACTGACATGGAAAAGGACTTAGGAGTCTTGGTTAACAGTAAATTTACCTGTAGCGACCAGTGTCAGGCAGCTGCTGCTAAGGCAAATAAATCATGGGGTGCATCAAAAGGGGCATAGATGCCCACGACAAGGAAATAATTCTACCACTGTACAAGTCACTAGTCAGACCACACATGGAATACTGTGTACAGTACTGGGCACCAGTGTACAAGAAAGATATAGTGGAGCTGGAGAGGGTTCAAAGACGGGCAACCAGAGTAATAAGGGAAGGACTACAGTACCCAGAAAGATTATCAGAATTAGGGTTATTTAGTTTGGAAAAAAGACGGCTTAGGGGGGACTTAATAACTATGTATAAATATATAAGGGGGCAGTACAGAGATCACTCCCAGGACCTATTTATACCCAGGACCGTATCTATAACAAGGGGACATCCTCTACGGCTGGAGGAAAGAAGTTTTCTACACCAGCACAGACGGGGGTTCTTTACTGTAAGAGCGGTGAGACTATGGAACTCTCTGCCAGAGGAAGTGGTAATGGTAAACTCAATAAAAGAGTTCAAAAGGAGCCTGGACGTGTTTCTTGAAAGCAATAATATTACAAGTTATGGATATTAGATTAATAGGGACAGAACGTTGATCCAGGGATTTTCAGGAATTTTCCCCCTGGTATGGGGCAATTGGCATCTGCTTCATAAGGGTTTTTTGCCTTCCTCTGGATCAACACAGTAGGGACACAATATGTATATAGGTTGAACTTGATGGACTTTGGTCTTTTTTTCAACCTTATGAACTATGTTACTATGTTACTCCCACGGAGTGATCCTGTAGGCTGAAAACGCGGTTGCTGGAAAACCAGCAATCGTGTTTTCAGCTGCCACAGGCATCTTCAGGGAAGGGGGTTGAGTGTTGATTGGGTCCCAACACCCCCCTGCTGCCTGACCGCTCCATGAGAGCGACAGTGCAGCGTTAACCCCTTCAATGCCGCAATCGCAGCATTTTGGGGGTTAATTCCCGTTTTGTAAGGGTCTCTGCTGCTGGTGGTCTGCCTGGAAGCCAGGCAGACTAGCAACAGCAAAAACGAGCCCCCACAAGCCCTTCAAAGAGACTCCCCCTGCAATGGCTGGTCTATGCAATTGCGTCCCAGCTGCCAGAGGCAGCTTCAGGGACAGGGGAAAGGGTTCTCCGGTCTCCACATGAGTGTAGAGAGCAGCCCCAACACCCCCCCTGCTGCCTGATCGCTCCATGAGAACGACAGTGCAGCATTAACCCCTTCAATGCCACAATTGTTTATGACACATTCGTGGCATTGTAGGGATTAACATTTTTCCCCACAAGCTTGTGGGGACTAAATATCAGTGAATGCTGTTCAAGATTCCAAGATTCACAACAAATTTGTCAAGCCCTGCCTTTGTGTAATGAGGATGTTACTTCCCTGGTCTGATGTCCTCAGATGGAGCCTGGATACAGTCCTTGTTAACTGCAGAATCTCTGTAGAGATGAATTTGCTGGAAGACCTTAAGCTGCAGCTCTGGTTTGTATCAGGCAACCTCTTGGCAAAACAGATCAGGATTTGGTCCTGCACTTGCTAGTTAGTCACTTGGTCTTGCTGCATGGGGAATGGGCCTTAACTCGTCCTAAGATGGTGCCTCCTCTTCCCTGTCAGGTTCTGCCACACCTCCTTCTGGATAGTTCCCAGAGGCTAGAGCCACACCCACAGAAAAGTATAGTGTCCTCAGAAGTCCAAATATTGTAAATAGCATTCACATATTATAAAAGGGCTACATAAGGTAAGCCAGAAATAACCAATGTCTAGTGTACTGGATGTACAAAAGCCTGTGCTTTTGGTGTGAGAGATACAGTCTAATTTTTTTATAGATTACATATTGACAGACGACATGCATCTCCATTTAGACTGTAATATAATATTGATATATCAGTTAAATATATTTAATACAAATGCTTTTGGGTAGCTTCCTTTTACAGGTTGCAGCCTTATAGTGCCAAGAGAGATCGATCTTAAACCCCTATGTGGGGTACTTATTTTTAAAGGTGTTAACCCCTCAGTCCCACTGGTTCATGGATAGGAATAGGTGTGCCCATAACACCGCAAAGACGTACATTTTACTTTAAACACTATTCATCTCAAAACACAGAGGGGGTACGGAGAGTAATGGGTGGGTCCCAAGTTTCTTTAAAAGTCAGTTTGCAATGTTGTGCCAAATCAGTAAAATTACCCCTTTTTTAAGGGAATAGGCCCTAGTGGGGGTAAAAAAGAAAAATTAGAGGAGGTATTACAATATGATGTGTGATTCTGCTTGAACCACTATTAAACCTAAATGCACTAGCGCTAAACATGCAAGTGTCTCTATCATAGTTGATACACAGGATAATCAGCCAACTTTTTTTTATATTTCTTAGCATAAAGGTGACTGCTGTTGGCTTTAACATTGCCCTGTTTGTGCGTGCATTCCATGTTTTACATTTTAGTGAAACAGTGGCTGGTTCTTAATATTCTAATTCCATTGAAAATACTTTGATCGTAACGCTTACATTTGAAAAATTTACTTTAGTAGGTTCTGTTTTCAGTTTTACCTTATGAGGCTAAAATAAGAAGTCATTTTAAGAAGAATTAAGTGTAAGCAACAATTTCTATGTCATGAACATTATAAATATCATTGTTTTATCTACCTCAAGTGATACTAATCAATGATTTGACCTTATCAATGGCTACATATATCAAAACATGTATAAATGCATGCCACGTGTGTGGCACCAAGTAGAAGCCTGTGTGGACAAATGTTTATTGCAAAAATTATATAAAATTTGTATGTCTTTTTGTATTCGTTTTTGTCATATTAGTCTTATTACTTCAGATCACTGGCATCGACATACTTATGGTAAGAGCTAAATGAAATTAAAGTAACTCCTAAATAAAGCAGTTCTAGAGTATGTAACCACGTGTTATATATGTGCAATATATATTGTATTAAATACAGTGGCAAGAAAAATGTAAGTAAACCCTTTGGAATTACAAGCATGAATGTGTCTCAAAATATGGTGTGATCTTCATCTAAGTTACAATAATAAACAAACATGTTTTAACTAATAACACAGAAACAATGATAATTTTTTTTCTGGGGTAAGGTATGGGCTCTGACTGGGCCATTCCAAAATGCAGATTTTCTTTTTGTAGTAGATTTACTTTGATCTTTAGGGTCATTGTCTTGCTGCATTACATCTACTTAACTTCAGATGGCGGACAGCCATCCTGGCATTATCCTGTATGATACCTTGGGAATTCATTGTCTCCTCGATAAGGCAAGCTGTCCAGGCCCCAAATAATGATGCTCTTTCCACTGTATTTCACTGTTGGAATTATGTTTTTTTGTGTTGCTATGCAGTGACCTTTTTTACACCATACAAACTGCTGCAAATTCATTCCGAACAATTCATCTTTAGTTTTACCAGTCCACAAAATATTTTCCCAAAAGAATTGTGGAGTGCAAAGGTGTCCTATGGCAAACTTCAGATGTGCAGCAATGTATTTCATTCACAGAGTTGTTAACCAGTTTCAATGATTCCTTTAAGCCTTCAGCTGTTTCTCTAGGTTAAATTGTTTCCAGTTTTAAAAAAATTATCATACTGTAGACTAATGAATGTATAAACTCTTGCAATTATTTTGTAATTTCATGCAAATCAACAATTATTGATCATAGGTCTTTTGAAATTTATTTTTTTTGAGCCAAAGTTCACATCAGCAGATGCTTTTTGTAAATAGCAAAATCAAAATGTTTCAGTTTGTAACACACCTCCAATCCGGTTTCATTGATTAGACTCCAGGTTTACTAACTCCTGACACCAAGTAGCTCCTGTTGAGGTCATTAGCCTAGGGGTCTACATACTTTTTTCCAACTCACACTTTGAATGATTAAATGAAGTACTCAATATGAATCAGAGCAATACAAAATTTGTGTGTAAAAGCAAGTAAATTAGTAAAAACAAGTGTTTGTTCATTATTGTAACTTAGATGAAGATCAGACCAAACATATATAAATGCTGGTAATTCTAAAGGGTTCACTTTATGACACTGTATATGTCATTCTACATGCAATGTAGTGCTTATTCCCTGGACAGTAAATTGAATAATAGTAGATCTAATTACATTGGGTAAGAATATTAGATAAGATTATTTTTTCTTATACCTTACTATACATTTTGTCCTGACCTGTGGCCAATAGTGTCCACCAACATTGCTATTCACGCAATGTCCCAAGCGGTCAGCCTTCAGATGATCACCTGTTTTTCAGTGTATGTGATCATTTTTTAATGAATCAAGTGCAGATGACGAAGATAGTGCTTGCAAACACCACCTCTCTCTCTCTGTGATCGTGAGCTGGCCTGAGACAGAGAACAGTAAGAAAATAGTGCTTCTCTGTTTGTCAATTGCCTTGATTCATTGATCTTTTAAAATGTTTTTTTTTTTTATGTGTAATGCTTTTTAGTTTGTTCCTATTTGCATTGACTTTGTACAGTGTATATACCTGTAAAATGTAAAACTGTGACATGCCCCTCTACCTTTATATAAGTCTATTTTGTCAACGTCAATTCAAGTGTGCGTCATCGTCTTTTTAAGGACTTGTCACTAAGTTATTTGACTCTGTGTCAGGTCCCCACCGCGGTACTCACCTCGGTCCTACGCCGCGTCCTCCTTCTGACCCACGCCGCCATTATGGCGACGCACGAAGAGGGGTCTGACGTGGCAGACCCGCTCACTCCCCGGCGTTGACAGTGCCACAATGTTCTTCCCGGCACCGTGATCTTCAGGGTGGCCGGAACACAACTGCAGGGCCGTCCCAACAGAGACGGAGAACACGTTCTGTCTCTCGCACGCCCTCTAGTGGTGTGCGTGCATACAAATCGTCTTCTTAAAGGCACAGTCGGCAACATTCCCAGGTGTATGGAATCAGATTAATCTTGACATCAGAGGGAGTATCCCTCCCTCCTTCCTATAAATCTGTGTCCTTTAGTTCATTCAGTGCTCAGATATACTGTGCTTTCTATGTATATACGTCAGTGCTTCCTTATCATTGTTTCATTGGATATTGACCCTTCGCTTGCCTTATCGTGTCTGAACCTTCGCTGCCTGAACTGACCTCTGCTTATCCTGACTTCGTCTACGTCTCATCCCTATCGGTACCTCGCTTTTGATTCACCCACGTCTCCAGCCTTGCATATTGGGCTCCAACTACTAAACCTGACAATGTATCAATAAACAGTTGCAAAACATCCTAAAACATCAGTCAAGCTTATGTTTCAAATGTTTCAAAAGCTTTGGTTTAGTGCAAAATGTATGTAGTAATCAAGCCAACTGGAAGTGGTCCTATTTTTTTCCATCACTAGTAGAAAGTGGTAGGTGGTTGTGCAGATGTGGTGTGTGAAGTTATGTCAGAGCTTGTGCCGCAAGGCTTCATGGCTACAGAGCCTTTTTTAAAAGTATTTTTATGTAAATGTTTCACCGCAAGCTTCCATTAGCAAAGGATTATCCAGAGTATCAGCATTCTGCTTTCCAAATATTAATCAAAATAGCAGTTTTAGAACAGATTATAGGTTACTTTGTTATAAAGGGGAATTTTATTTAATAGAAACAGTATTTAAATATTTATGATCACTTTTCATTCCTACGCTAATTTTCTTTTTAAGGCTAGACTTTATGACTCAAGCATGAAACAAAGCATTTTTCAAATGCAAGCTGGGAAGTACACAATATTTAAATCCTTATTTAATTATCATCGTTTAGCTCTTGGCACACATAAAAAATGGCATTTTCATTTTTACCTGTAAGGCTTTCAAGAAAATTGTTTAACATACTAGGGGACCAGTTCATTAGTCTATGCCCAATAAATTTTAATTGGCAAACATCGCCATTTTCACTTGGCTTTGCCTTACTCAACAAGTGATTTTATAACATACATGCATAGCATTAAAATGGACAGTCTTGTTTTATAACAAGAGGACATCCTCTACGGCTTGGAGAAAAGAAGCGTTTCTACACCAGCACAGACGGGGGGTTTCTTTACAGTTAAGAGCGGTGAGATATGGAACTCTCTGCCAGAGGAGTGGTAATGGTAAAACCGAATAAAAGGAGTTCAAAAGGAGCCTGGACAGTGTTTCTTGAAAGCAAATAAATATTACAAGTTATGGATATTAGATTAATAGGGACAGAACGTTCATCCAGGGATTTATTCTGATTATTGTTATTGTTACCTTGCAAGTTTAAAGAAAAGCAACAACTACTACAAACTATCAACCCTGGAAATAATCTAATCTTAAGAAATGTGTTAAAATTGTGGGGAGCCTTTAGAAAATAAAAAAAGTAGAATGTGTCGTGATTCCATGTGCTTCCTTAAAATTTCTTCAAATGAATATTAGGGACTTAGCTATAAGTAACTGGTGTGCCAATGGCCTAAATAAATATAATCAGTTGGTCCAAAATGACAACATTAGACCTTTTGCAGAAGAGTTTGACCTATCTCTAAAAGATGGGTTTACTTATCTACGATTAAAGAGTTACATAGAGTCCCAGAATAAAATATATAATGAGATTATAACTTTGATGGAGAAAGAATCAATGAATGGCAATTTAAAATAATGAACAGGTGGCATCTGGTTCCGGAAAGGCTGAAAAAGATGTTTCCGCAGGTCTCTGACCTATGTTGGAGATGCAAAATGGAGAAGGGTTCCTATGTTCACATTTGGTGGAGCTGTAAAAAACTTGACAAGTTCTGGCTTATGGTCGTCTCAGTGTTAGATATGTTAGAAATCACTGGAATACAACACTCTCTTGAGCGTTTTCTTTTCCATCTAACATGGACAAATAATAATATACAAAAATATCTAGCCCTCCACACACTAATGGCAGCTAAAATTCTTCTGGCACATAATTGGAAAAATCAAGAAGTTCCCCACTGGGAAAAACTGAAAACCCAAATAAGTTTTCAGTTGCAAATGGAAAATGGTCTTATGGAAGGCAAACACGAAATAACAGCACTCCAGGCTTTAAAAATGGCATTTACTGTTCTCTAATGATACACCAGAACAAACTTAGCTATTATAATTAATACGTCTCTGTTCTTTTATGATACTTGAGGAATACATAGCCCTTGGCCATTTAGTAATATTTCTGGTATGGCGACTCCCAAAAATGTTTTTAGGTACTTTTTTTTCCCCTTTAGGTTCATTCTATGTATCAAAATATCTTGTGTTCAGTATTGTATGTATTGTATGTATTTTATGTTTTATATGTTGATATGTCTTTGTGGTCAAAAAATATATAAAAAAATAAAAAGAAATTGTGATACTAACAAGAAACATTAAAAAAAAAGAAAAAAATGAATTGTTCCTTTAAGTTGTATATTTTTGTCCATCGCATAAACAAAAAGTGAATAAGCTTTGATTTCTATTATTGGAATGTTATATAGATTTTGTATGATAACTAATCCAGGAGTTCCTAGCATAGCAAGCAAGGGTATAAAGTGTGTATAAAGTGAAAACTATAAATTTTGTGGATTACAGGTGAGGGTATGAGAGATGAACGACAAACATGTTTAAAAATTATGAGTTTTGAGCATTCAAAAACACTAAGTATCTATCATTCTCCCTCTTCCCCATACATTCTTAGTGTGATGGTAAAGTCATATTTTTGAAGACATTCTACATCTGCATCATGCAATACACAAATATAGTGCAAGACAATTTCCAAAATGTATATACTGCAAATATTTTCAGTTTGATCATATATTCTATTTTCCAGTTTCTTTGTTGATCTCATATTGCACTGTGATAATAAGATATTTCTGATGAGAAGAAAGGCATAAATAAATAAAGCATGTGAAAACCTGAAAAAAAATCATATTTTCAATGCGTTTTTATGTATTTTGATTGATCTGCTACAATAGGCACCACTGCCTATTTTTTATTCAGTAGTCTTGATTCAGGTCATTATGAGATGATTCTTTTGAATTTTTAGGGCTGATATAAACAAAAGATGAAAAAACTTAGAATTCAGACTACGTGAGGGATTTAGCACAATCTGGTACAGTCTGAAATTTTGGTTCCCTATCTTGTGAAGCCTTTACTAGAATGCAAATGCAAGACTAGATCTCGGAGAGTCATTTTGCTTTCTGAGATGATTCTAGTCAATTTGTTATGCTATCCAAAAGAACAAGATCAGTTATCATGATGCATCTTCCGTCCTATTACTGTCAAAAACTGGCAGAGTACAGTGGCTGATAATTTATATGTCATTTGTAACCCAGGTATTATGTGGAAGAAAGTATTGACAAACATCCATTAGAAGGGGTAGCAGATCCTACTGTGTTGCAATTTCATTATGAACAACAAAGGAACACCGTGACAGCTCCAAAAATACATTTTACGATTATTTAAGTTAGAATGGGGATGATCATTTTAAAGAGCCAGTAAATTGGGTGAAATCTGTTGGCAATTAGAGGTTAAAACCTGGGAGATATGTATGTATGTATGTATGTATCAAGCCCAGACTGGCTGCCTGGCAATCCATTTTGCTACTTTAAATTTGGGTTTGGTGTGGTTACCATTTTGGATACATGTAGATTTATTTTGTGAATTTGATAACCCATAGTCTGCCACGGTTGTGATATTAATACATTCCAGTGAGGACAGGCCTACTATCTAAAATTAATTTTCCCAAATAGTTTTGGTTTTACTGTGGCATTACCACAGGGGATATGCTATACATTGTGCTATGTAAAAATAAGATTTAGGAAAACAATACAGGTTCATGCTTGTTTCTTATATAGTAGTATAAGTGGTGTTGTGCTCAAGACAGTAATGTACTTGTGAACCACTCAACCTTTTAAGAAATGCTTCAATGCTACAACTATTGTCACCTGTCAAATTCAAATGATTGATTAATCAAACAATAAACAATATATGATACATGGTTTCCAATTTTGTGTTGTACAAAAATATTTACTTAGAACATGCAAAGAACAAAACGACATAGATAATTCACTGCACAGAAATGTCAATAATCCCGGGCAACTCAAGCTAATTGCTACTGACCATGATTCATTCTGGTTTGATTATAGGGACAGGGATAATTTGCTGCATAGAGCAAAATGTATAGTAGATGTTTTGTTATTTTAAATTAAAGACATTTGTTCATTTTCATTTTAGGTGTAATTTTTTCCTGTTCTGACTTTGTGATTGATTACTTTTGTTATTGTTTAAAATGATAAATACATTTACGATGGCAAAACATTTACATTGTCAAGAAAAATGTAAATGAACCTTTTGGCGTTACCACCATTTATCAAAAAATTCGTCTAAAATGTGATCTTCATCATTAATGAACAAACACATATTGAACACATCATTGAAAAATTCACAGTGTGGGTTGGAAAAATTATTCAAACCCCCTAGGATAATCACTTCAACAAAAGCTAATTGGAGTCAGGAGTTATCAAACCCGGCGTTCCAATCACTGCAACAGGATTGGAGGTGTGTTTTAGAGCTTCTTTTGAGTTTGCTATTCTCGAGGAGCAGCTGTTGATGTGTACCATGCCTTACAAAAAGAAATCTCAGAAGAACAATTGAGAATTCTTGATTTGCATAAAGCTGGAATGGGTTACAAAGTAATTCAAGGAGCTTATATATTTATCATTCCACAGTTAGACATAAGTTTATAAGTTTATAAATGGCCTACCAAACAGGTGTGAGCATGCTGTAAATACAGTGTATAGTGTATTTGCTGTACAATGTATACAAAAAAACAAAAACTGTTTGCGATTCTCACCCTAATAAAGTTGGCAACAAATATATAAACATAATATAAATGAGGTTTAGGTTTTATGAATTGGCCAAAGCATAATTAAGACCACCTGCCACGTCAAGGCACACTCTCAATAGGGTGAGAACCTACTCTCACCTCCTATATAGTGGGCACACAAAGCAGTATATACTGCTACCAAAACCAGATTTATGTGTTGGGGGAGGTGGAAGTAAGCCTCATTCCAATTAACTCTGGACAGCAAGCTGCAACCAGACAAATGAGGAACCAACAACCTCAAATATGAGCAAACAGGGAAAAGAAAAATGGTGTGCTAAGCTCCCTCTATTGGGAGGAGGCTTACTTGCACTTGCAATAAGGTTTTGGTAGCAGTAGAACTGCTTTGTGTGCCCACTATGTAGGTTCTCACCCTATTGAGAGTGTGCCTTGATGTGACGGGTGAGTATAATTATGCTTTGACCAATTAATATAACCAAAATCTCTCATTTATATTATGTTTATATATTTGTTGCCAACTTTCTTAGGGTGAGAAGCGCAGACAGTTTTTATTTTTTGTGTTTCTCTTCATTAGTTTACCAACAATGAACAGGCATGGAGTCCGATATAGAGAATGCCACTGCTATCCAATTTAAGATTGCTGTTCGCCTGAAGTTTCCGAAAGAGCACCTCTTTTGGAAACTTCACAACTCTCACTCCACAACTCAACTGGAAAAATGTTTTGTTGACTGATGGAAAGAAAGTTGAAATGTTCGGGAAGTACATGAGGCACTGTAAATCCATTGAAGTGTGAATTGTTGTGTTCATTGGTTGAAGATGGGTGCTGCCCCTTCCTCCACTATGCAATTAAGTTCTTTGCAGCAGAAAATCTGCTGGTGGAAACCAGCTATAGCAGAGCAATGGACCACACACCACAGACAATCGTTATGTTGCTTTGTCTGTTTATAAAAGAGACTAGTTAAGTTACAACATTTCTGAAAAACAAAATAGATGCACAGTCCCAAAAGAACCATTTCATAAACAGAAATGTTAACACATTAAGCAAACCTGGGAGATGAAAAAAAGAAATCAGAGTTCCTTCATAACAAGACGGTAAATATTTACATGTTTTCCCAAGCTATTGCAAGATGCATCTTTTTCAAGCTATGGCAACTGAAGTATAGAAATTAGCATTTAGATAAAGGAAAAGCTATTTATTCACTTGAACAAAAGCAATGCTTTGTTCTCCAATTTATCATAGAGGTTATCTCTCTCTCTCTTGCTTTACACGCTTCTGTGGCATTCAGGACAAACACAAAATGAACTGATTCAATGGCTGGATGGAGCCTGGTAAGATATATAAGTGCTATATCCTGTAAATATGGGGGCTGTGTGTGTCAAAAAGACTAATGTGACGCTGGATATGTACATTGAAATGTATGCTAATAATGTATAAATAAGTCTATTTACTAAATTGCTAAGTGTTACAGCGTTACCGGTTCCTACATTTCTTCAGGACCATCTTTACCACAGAGCCAGTTTCCTCACTGACTGTCAGTGACCTGGCAAACCACTGTGTGTCTAAAACCTGGCACAAACCATAAATATTGTTATCATCAGGCAGCCAGGCGCAGCAACGAGCTGCCTTTAAAACAGCAGAGTGAACACTGTGAGTCTTTTTCGGGAGTGTGATCCAGCAGAACTCTTAGGTCGAAATGTGCCCTGTATGTTCCTGTCTTGAAGAGGGAAGGGCATGAAGTTTAAGTAGACAACACAGAGCTAAGTTGCCAATCATGATGCTCTTCAATCATTGTGAGTTCGTAAGTCATTTAGCTCCAAGGAAGCTGGTTATTTTGTTCTGATGATTTGTTTTTGAGAAAGCCTGTAATGTTTGTGTTTCTTTGCTATTGCACACCCTTCCCCTACATAGCGTATGTTTTTCTTTCTGACTTTCTTGTTGACAAATTGTCTAAAAGTAACTTTATTTATTTTTAGCTAAAGGTCAGTAAAAAATGTGCTGTATTTCAGAAACTAGTTTGCGAGATATACAATTAAGGTAATTACTGTATACCAGTAAGTTCTATGAAATCAGCATTTATTTACTGATGTGCTTGATTGAGGTTGCTGAACCTATGATGAACTGAAGCATTTGGATATTATTGTGAAGAGGACGAGGCTGCTTTTGTGATTCGAAATCTGCAAATAAAATAAGTATTAGCCTTGAAAAGTAAAATGCTCTGGTCAACGAAATACAAAATGACTCAGTTCGATGACCCATCTAAACCTTACTTGGTGTTAAAGGGGGTTGAAAATATATTGTCTGTTAGTCTCCAAATAACCCTAACGACAGTTAGGAAAACATTTCCCAGAAATCAAAAGAAAAAAATGATTACAAAGGTATTCAATTGGATGAGCAAACATTCATCATGTCTACAATGGACTCATTTTTTTCATAAACCTTCCAGACAATAAAAACTCATCTTGAAATATTTAGCCACATCTAAAAACATTCCATCCACTCTAGAAAACCGAAATGAACATTGTGCAGAAAAATATTGTGCAGTATACATCTGGCAATTGAGCACACTGAATGTCAACTTATTTACAGCAACAGAAAGAGGTTACAATGCTGCGTAAAAATAGCGCAATGAGCATAAAAGGAAAGAAAAAATAAGAGAGCCATGATGCCCAGTACAGACATTATATAAAAAAAATCACACAACCTACTAACAAAAATGGAAACAATCCCAAGCAAATATGTGCTTTTATGTTCTGCTGCGCTACAATGAAAGTACTGCTGCTGAAGCACAATCCATGTCAGTGACACACCTAGGCAGACCTCCAGCATATAACATTTCTTTGATTTTAGTCAAAAGGCCAAAAAAAAGCTGTTGCAAACTGATAATAAAAAGATGAGTTATAGTTATCAATTATGATATCTTCCCAAATACCAACATGTAGAAAAGTTGGCGGTGATGACTGTTCCACCATGCACTTCCTAATGATGTTTTGGTTGATATTATCTAATATTATCCAATATCCTTAATAAAAACAATATGTGAAGAGCGTGCAAATTAATTGGTGTAATTAGTTAACCACAACCAAAAACGTATTAGAGCTGATGCAAATCAACGTACAATATTTAACTAAACTTCCTAGTTTTACTGGGAAATATAGACGCCATAACTTCTTTCACTGAATATTGTAACACTGCAGTCCATATCATCCATCTTTCACCTAAAACCATGTCTAATTTCATCTTGCAAAATGTGGAATATCACATTTCTCCCGTGGGAATAGCTCACAGCATCTCCAGATTTATAAATCATATTTAATAGCAAATTTAGATAAGTTTCTGCTAACATTCATTTAAACAAAAAGAAACTGGGCATGTGGTAGGTGAAGCTTCATCAAGTTTAGAGTGCTATCAAAGCAGAATTTTTAATATTATTGATCTATGCACTATGAAAGGGTGAGCTATATGTAAGAATGGTTGAATTTTGAATTCTGTGTGCGTAGAGATTAGCAGCACCGGCTGAACAAGCAAGTTATAATGAATAATCATGTTACATTACAGAATCCGAAGCTGAAGTTTAGGGTATATAAAAAAGTTGTATTAAGTACTTTTCAATTCTATTAAAACATTAAAGTAACAGTATTACAGCAAGGTCTCTATAAGTCTATTTGACCTTATCGTGTCCTTCATTTTATATCAAGTAACTCAACAAAAAGGGGACAGATAAAGGGTCGAATAAACCTGCTAACTCTCAAATGATGACGTGAATCGACACCTGTGTATTTTCTTAGGTTGGTTATGTTGGCCCAAGCCAGCACTGGAGCTGGCTGTTTATGAGTAGATTGCACATGCACACTGGTAAGAGATACATTTGGTCAAAGAAGCCTAGAGTGGGGCATCTGTAAAATGTGGGTTATTAAAAGTTTTGGTACTCAACTTCAAGTTGAGATAAATGGCTAAGTAAATAAAAGGCAACATAGTTCAATGCATTTTACTTTTCTCTATTGTTTTACCAAGCGTTACCTTCAGAAACATACTTTGAAATACATTTAGGAGTAAATTGCATTTTGATTTTCTCCTAGAAAATTATAATTGCTTTAGCTTGGTTATAGGCGCATTGCCAAAAAATGTTGTTTAAAATTAATTAAATGAATTCTACAATTTGTATAAATAACAAAGAAAAGTCAATCACAGAGATATTAAGCACTAGGCTTGTAAAATGATATTGTCATTGTAGCTCTTATATTAAGTTATGATTAATGATGGCCAGCACAGAAGTAGATTTTTTCTACTGTTCTGCGTTATGTTCACAAAACATATTCACAAGAGCTGCCTTTCCATAAAATGTGTTACAGAACTACTTAATGCAACACAAGTGAATTACAGGAGGGTGTCTTTCATTTATTTAGTCTTTGTAATCAAATTCACACAAATGTTAGTAGATCCATGTCATAATTACCAGATATAATTATTAAGAACATGTGTTGCAAAGACCAGTGACCTATGTTTTAGAATATTTAGGGCACATGCAAATACACATTGCATACCTAAGTTTCAGAACACATTATTTTGTTGAAGAAGTTGATATATATGTTTTCTGTACCATGTACAGTAAAATCCCGGGTACAGAGTATAAACTCTCACTAAATGTTATAATTCATTTGTTTGTTTATTTTGTTTTATTATGTGAAATGTTGTACGCTACTTGTTTTGGGATACTTAGGGACATTAACTGTCCCGTCACCTTGGGAGCACGGCACTTTCAGCCTTTACACTAAAATACGAGCGCATACATTCACCTGATTTTATGAGTTGCTTATTGAGTATTAGCATATGAGGGTATGCTACCGAAGTTGAGTCTTGTCAGTCTGCCAATTTGGGACAATAATGAGTGGGGTACAGCTAAATACTAAGATTAAGATAATAGCCTTTCAATAAACCAAGAGCCTCCAGGACAGATACAGAAGTTTGTGTTCATTTAAAATGTAGTAAGTTTGGGTTGTCTTTCAACGCTGTCATCGCTTACATGGCTTAGATGGACTAAAATAGACTTTTGTATCTGGTAGAATATCTGCAGTCAAAGTATATTGTAATCGGGAAAAGAAATAGTGCTAAACAGACATAAAAAAAACATTCAAATATATTACAAACGTTGTGAATTTAATTAATCCAAAGGATTTTTTTCCCGTTCCTTTAAAAAAAAGACAGTTTTTGTGCTAACAATCTTTATGACTTTATAACAGTTCCAGATTTTCTCCCTGCTTATCCTGGTTCAAAAGGAAGTAAGAAAGTGCCACCTCTGTTTGCATACCTGCTTGATACAAAGTTGTAAACATGACCAATGTATGAGAGGGACACAAAGCATTCCTGCATAGGCTAGCAGTCATATCCCCTTCCCCATTGGTTGATTATGCTTGTAAGATGCTTTGACTCTTTGCTTCTGTAGAAACAGGCATTAATCGTATCAGCTGAGTTTTAATATTTTCCTACAGACTTGCAAAATGCACAGCCTCCTGGTACACAAAGTGTATGCTAATTTGCTTGTTAGCAGTCAATTGCAATGTTTGAAATTTTAATTAGAGCTTCATCCCTTGATCGAAAGTGTAACTGGGGAGAATTCTGCAACCACAGCTGATATTTTAATAGGTGACGCCTTTTCTGTAACAATAGCGTACTCGTTCACAGCCTATTAAATGATGATAAACTAATGTTATGGAAATGATATAGGTAAATCTAAAAGTAATCTATTTAGTAATAATTATATGGCTATTTGACTGTCATAGGTCATAATGTATAGGTTTAAGTTACTAAATGGTTTTTCGGTTACTGTATTGTCCTGAATATAGACTGCACCTGATTAAAGTTTGATGTTAATTTAAACAAAATATCATAAGAAAAAAACATTACAAGAAAGCTAAAACAATATTTCCTCACTTAATATCTCCCTATGTTATCCACTGTCTTCTGCTTGTCCATGTGTGTTCAGTCTTGACTCCTGGCACACTTCCACAGAAAGGCAGAGCTTCTGGGGATTCCCGCTCCTTCAACTGGAGAAATGGTGGCGAGGCTGTCCCGTGACACTGCTCTTCTGTGGAAGTCACCAAAGAAGCCAGAATATTGCAGACAGATTTACAGAGAAAGAGAGGTGCAGAAACGTGTCTCTTTCTCTGCGACTCTGTCTTAGGGTATTTTCGCAAAAGAGTGGAGTCATGAGGACAGCCTCTCACCTGTTCCTCCAATTGGGGGAGCAGGTATGCCCGGAAGCTCAGCCCTTTTGTGGAGGTGCACCGGTAGTCAAGACTGAAGACAGCAGAAGACGGAAGTACGACAGAAAGAGAAGATACAAGAGAAGAAGCAGAGCCACTTGAAAGAAGACACAGAAGATAAGGTAGGTGAAGGCCTGTGGAATGCTTACACTTTGGGTTTGTTTTGATGGGACTTGGGGATACTTTGATGTTTTGCAGTCAGACCCCTTTAACTTATATTACAAATATACTTCAGCAGTTTAAGCTGAAACCTCTTTAACACGCATTCTAAGATTATACCACAGCATGCCATAAAAGATCAAAGGAGGTGAATTAAAGAAAATCTGCTTTATTTTTTTGTTTTTCATATGTGGCTGCTCCAAATTATAAATGTAAATTGTATTTGTGAGTAAGATGTTGAGGGTAAGATAGTTTTGGTGTTTCATGGAATTAAGTCCTGATTGTTGTAATGTTGCGTTGTTTGGAATTTTTAATTTGTTTTACTGAGAAATCTGGTAAGATGCATCATGGAAAAATATCATTTTTAGTTATTTATAAGAACATTACAAATTCATACCACAAAAAATATTTCTCTACATTGGTGTTGTTCTACATAGTGGTTATAAACACTATTTTCCCACTGCCTGTGATTTGTGTGAAGAAGTAAGTACAAAAGAACAAATATGTGTCTTTTATTTACTACATTATTAAGTGCAAATGTGCATTACACAATACTTTAAACCACTGGCAAAACAATAATGTTCAGAATAGCTTTCCATTATTTCAGAATAGTCAATGTATTAATATACAGCCCTTAAAAACACATTTTACATCTAAAATTTTCAAGATGAGAATGAGAACATTTTGGATGATCTCTCAGACATGGTAAGTGCTCTGTGCTTAGCCAGGCTTTACAGACCGAATTAATTCAGGCAAATTAACCCTGAAT
Source organism: Spea multiplicata (assembly GCA_009364415.1). Classification (NCBI taxonomy): domain Eukaryota; kingdom Metazoa; phylum Chordata; class Amphibia; order Anura; family Pelobatidae; genus Spea; species Spea multiplicata. The sequence continues at coordinate 44,233 of VKOC01020490.1, forward strand.
TTGGGTCATTTGCTACCAGGGCCCTCATCATTCATTCACAACCCTCTAAATGTTCATGATTTATCCATTGAAATAGAGGACTATTTAGAACTAAAAGTACTCATAATATACACTTGCTTTGCCCACAAAAGACAGCTGTATAAACTTGCAAATTGATGGGAACAGGAACCATGTCACACAACAAAGGAGAGTGGAAGAGAAGTAGACAGAACACATATTAAACACGTATCAAGTATAATCATTCCGTGGTTCTAAAAGTACAAATATATAGCGATTAGACTTGTGCATTCGGATTTGTATGAATTGCAAAATTACAGAATTTTGGTAAATTTGCCGATTCATACAAAGCCACTAAAACAAGGCCAGCCCCCCACAAATGAAAATAAAGAAAAAAGTTAAAAATTCATGGGTCTATATTCATTCACTTTCTCTTACACTCTTATTTACTCTTACACACTCTCATTCTTTCTCTCACGCTCTCTAAATGTTTCCCTACCTTCTCTGTTGATCCATTCTACTTCTGCCGACTACTTCCAACTTCTTTTGCATCTTCTTGTTTACCGTGTATCGTCTCCCTTCTCTTCTGTCTTCAATCTTCCGTCTTCGTCCGCATCTCCACACACATAACCTGAAGGGAAATTCTGCCAAAATGGTGGTGCTTGTGGTGACATCCTCTCCCCCGATAGCTGTATACTTTCCAATTACATTTTAAGAGACACATTGTTTTAAATGTTTGCATTATGCTAGCATGGATAGATTACATCCACCGCTTGCCTTCTGCATGCTTCTTGCAGCTGGTATCTCCTTCACTGTCCTAAGTGCCTTAAGGACCATAGTGGTGTTGCATTAAAGAAGACCACTTTGCGGGACCTAATCAGAGCTCCCATGCATGATACAGATGCTTTACCTATTTTCCAGCGGTCCGAGTAACAAACACGGGTGTCTGAGTATGGACACTTTGCTAACCACTACATATAATCACTAAGCTGTTTAGTTAATTAGTAGTGTAGGAATTTCTTTTGAGACACCAAAAGATAATACATTTGCCTCCAAAACCAGGTAAGGAGAGACACTACAAAAACCCCCAAAACATTGCCCCCAAACCCAGGGAAAGATCTCATGCCATGTGTGCAGAAAAAGAATAAAGACTTCAGCGTGCGGTATTCGTTATTCATGAAATGTGCATGAAATGGTAGAGGGGAATACATCTCAAAATTATTTGTTCCTATTAGATTTGTGTTTGTTCCTGGTAGACGAGCATGTGAAAAGGTGCTGGAAAAAACTGTTATATTTGTGGTTGCAGTGGGCCAAATAGAAATATAAGATGCATAAAAGAAATGGGCAGAGTTTTGTCTGTACTGGACTTAATCATAGACTACATGATTAACACCATTGCAGGCAAAACATGTAAGACGCTCTAATTTTTCGAAAAGGTTCGATAATCTTGGATGCACACATACGATTAGCGATTTCTGCTCGGATGTCTCACCCCATGTCTGCTTGTTTCTTTTATGCGTCTGACAGACGGAGGGGCTGCAACAGGACTGCAGATTGCTAACTTACAACAAGTGGGTAAAAAGCCCTTACCATTTGGTTGTCTATTTGTATTTACATTGTAAGTAGAGCATCTGACGAGGTGTGCATTTTGGTTCACCAGTGCAAATTTCTGAGATTAAAACCATGTTGCACACAATTTGGTGGTCTCTTATGGACATATAATGCTACAATACCACATATGTAGCATATCTATGTGTTCAGGAGTATTTTGGGTATTGTTTCTTGTTTCAGGTAGGCCAGAGTGTGGCATTCATCCTCAAATATTCCTGGAACATGAAAAAGTTGAGGAAAAAAACAAAAATCCTCTGTTCTTAGAAGTGGAGCTACAAATCATAGAGCTATGTCCTGTGGGAAATGTGGAAAAAGTCAACCTAAAACCTACAACTAGACTTCAAAGACAAAACAAATTCTGAAAGCATACAATGGACTTGACATTCCAACTCTGGGTCAATGTATACTGACCCTTAAGAATCAAATTCTACTCTCACAAGACATGTATTTATTGTGATTCCTGGAGAAAAGGTTCCTTTTATTGGATTACAATCTATACAAAAGCTAGGTCTGCTATCACAGAAGAGTACTGCTTCCTTACTAGAACGGTATAAGGATGTTTTCACTGGACTTCCCATTGAATACAAAATTGCTTCAAAACCTGAAGCAACTCATATTATTCATGCTCCTTGCACAATACTCGAACAAATTATAGCATTTAATCAAGCTGGATGTTCCAGGACAAGTACATGGAGCAATAGAATGGTTCATTCATTGTTTATTGTGGAAAAAGCACAGTTCTCTAAGGTTATGTCTGGACCCAAAGGAGTTAAGTGTCTGTATCAAAAGGGACCACAAGAAATGAAATTCTAGGGAAGATGACAAGTGCCTATCTGTTTACAGTTCTTGATGCATTAAATGTTTTTTGGCCGGTGCCACGAGAGAAAGAAAGTAGGTACATAAGCACTTTCAAAAAGTCCTTTGGCAGGCACTGTTTCAAGTGTCTTCTATACGTTGGAGTAGAACGAGTCAAAGTGTACATAGATGACGTACCAATGAACCTGAATATAACGTACAAATGGAGAAAATATTACATATTGCCCACACAAACTGTAAATTTCATCATCTCAAATTCTGGTGTAAGATCTAATCTTATCTTCGAAGATTATTGAACAGATGCAAAGCCCTATAAACAAGAACATTTAGAACAGTTTCTGGGAACAGTAGTGCACCTAGGCAAATTAATTGATAATCTATTTGATAATGCTGATTGGGATTGAGAAAAGGAGCCCAATGTTTAATATACATAACAAACTACGATGCACTGTGTATTCTCAGTACCAGCATTAACTTTTTCAAAAATTTGAGCTACACAGCTAGTTTGTTGGATTTGACCATATGGGCCAACCTTCACCAACCATGTGCATCAATGAGCCTTGGCCATCCACGACCCTGTCGCCGGTTCACTGCTCTTCCTTCCTTGGCCCAGTTTGAATAGGTACTGACCGCTTGTATTGCCAAATGGAAATGGGTTCGGATATGCCTTTAAAGAAGGTAACTCAGGTTGAATAAATATGGTTGTATTGATAGATAATATGATATTATTGCATGAACACAATCTTATCAAGTATTCACAAATCACAAATCTAATCAGAACAATCGATTATAAACTTACATCACCGAGAGGCTTGTCTGGAATCATCAGCTGGGGAAGCACCTGCGACCAGTCAGAGAACCTCCTCAGGAAAGTACCAGCACTGTACCTATACAGGTAATCGAGGCTTCTGACTAATCGGCATCCTCCCCCTGCTTTTATGCACAAATTTACGTGTATTGGCCTTGTGTTGTTTACTGAACGAGTCACAACCTTGCGAGTGGCCAACTCCCAAGCATATGAGGGTATGCCTGGTACTTGCTACTCTTTGTTCTGTTTATATTTTCGGACACCTTGTCCTTGTTAACACAAATAATTCTATGATTTGCACATAAGGTTACAAAAAATCATTCGTCAAATGTATCTATACACCACTGCAGACCTGGAACACCAACAAGAGCTGCAGTTTTAGAAATGCTCTGACCCAGTCATCAAGCATCACAATTTAGCCCTTGTCATGTTCACTTGCCGACTAATATATGCCACCCACTGACAGGGGCCATGATAACAAGCTTTTCAAGTATTATTTGCTTCACCTGTCAGTGGTCATAATGTTATGGCTGATCGGTGTATGTTATAATTTGCTTCTATTCCCAAATTCATTACATTACATTTTATAATATTATAGAGTACTTCTAGAGAGAGAGAGAGAGAGAACATTACCAATAACATTACAGTTGCCAGTATATAAAACTGACACTAACATTAGCATACATTAAAACCTATTATTTTTATTATCTTTTATTTATAAAGCGCCAACAATTTATGCAGAGCTTCTTACAATACATATATTCAAGGGGCATGACAAGACTAGAATTCTTAGGTGAGGAATAGGCAGATGCAAGAGATGTTTTTTAGGTGCAAGCAGCAGGATCAGGATTCAAGGGAAGGAATGTGAAGGATGAAGGAGTTTGGAAAAATAGTCAAGTTGTTAATGGTGATAGAGATTTCAGGTACTAGGGTGGAGATGGAAGGGGGTAACGTTGTGACATTCATGAATAAATAGCAGACAAGCAGTTGATAATACGGGACATGAGGTACGGAGAGAGATTACAAGAAGACAGGTAGATTTGGTAGTGATGCCCACTGACAAGTGCATCTCTATGGACATCCTTTGTCCCACCGTTGTTTCGCTCTTTTTAGGTTACGTTAAGCTTGTGGTGGGCAACGCTCGGTGGTGATTACGGAGAGGGAGCTCATTTGGAAACCCTGGTTTTATTACCAATCTTTAGGGCTGGGGTTTACCCAGCCGCGGCTATGGAACTCTGGCCCGGCTACCGGGCTGACTATTCCCGGGGGAAGTTTCTGATGTCGGATCACATCGCCATTGGCACCCCGCAATTGCTGCTGCTCCCTCAGGATCACTCTGAAATAGTCACTCTTTGTTGGGTGGGTATTGTTGGCAATATAACTGTATGGTGGGGCCGGCCTGTCCGGTGGTTGATGAGATTATACCCCTAATCCTATCATATCTTTTGTATAAATATATGTGCTGTCTTCTGGTTCTGTTTGTACCCTACACTAAGGGTGTGCTTGGGGGAATATGAAGGTTTAATCCCTTGAGCAATTAAACTTTCAGCAGCAACGAAGCTCTCTATGGCGGAGCTATTCAGTCCGGGTATGGGTCTCCGTCACAGCCATGATCAAAGTGCAATAAGGGTGATAAAAACAACATGTGAAGTAAAGACACATTAGATATTTGTAAGGCCAACATTGGCACATAGTGCTGAATATGAAACACTCAACAGGAACATTCTAGTGGTTGCTACGGTGACTGCTCCATATTTAGAATTTACTATCTGCTACCAGAATCACCGAGGAATCACATTTATTGCTACTTGACAGGCAACATAATTCGCCATGTCTGAGAGACTGATCTCTATCCATCATGTGATAAATATATGTCTTCTAATAACAACGGGTCACATTTATAAAAGGCAATTTTGGATCTAACTGCTCAATACCGGGCAATCAGAAAGAATACCCCTTGGTTTACAAGATGATATTTCCACATGTATCACAATTTAAAAATATGGTCCATGGAATATTATTGATAAAGAAACATTCTGGTGCACAATGGAAGAATCAACAGAAACATTCTATTGACATTATGACTGTACCATGTTTATGGCTTAGCATCAGAACTGTTGTTTATACATAGACCTAAATGTGGTCTTCTATAAAGAAGATACTTTGGAGCAAGGATTTAATTCACCTTAGCAACAATTGTAATGTGAGTAAATGTTTACTCTTTTACACACTGACCAAGCTGACATCATAAACATGGTAATGACAACTGTAATACAAGCTGACATCATAAACATGGTAATGACAACTGTAATACACACAAAACCAATTTATTTCACACATTGTAGTTTCCTGTATAACATCAAAGAGGCTGCATACCACAAGTTCCCAGGTATACACATAAGACTGGAAGAAGATTTAGACAGAAAGTTGCTGCTCCACAGAATCAGTATCCAGTATCTGCATTATGGGACCAGGTCACTGCTTTGGAGGATAAACTCTCAGAATAAGGACTGTCCTGCTATTGGGCCACTGGAAACCATAGCCACATAAGTACTGTAGGGCTCTAAAGAGGGCACAACTGTGTGTAGAAACTCCTATGCCCTATTATTCAACCTATATGCCATGTATCAGATTATCTGGTAATTGGACAGTTACTTTAAGTTTCAGTCGAGTTAGCTCAAAGAAGATCAGTAATATTATACAGACTCAAAAGTTAATTTTTCATAAAGTATTTAAAATGTTATTGCTTTATTTACTTACAATCTGTATTAAAATATTGATTGGTCATTTCAAACAAAGTGGGAAAACATGGTTCAGGGTATAAACCGTTATGCCTATAATACTGGCACTTCCTTATTCTTCATAAATTGTGATCAAGTATTGTAATCGTACATGTACCCCAGGAAATCAGCAATCCGGAATCTCAAAATAGAAATAGTTTTACATAGAAAACAATGAAATAATAGAAAAAAGTTCAGCACACTAATGTAGAGAGCAGAGTGGCAGACAAGAAAAAAGGATTGATGATTACCCTTATTGACCCCAGGTGACAGAGCATCCTGGGAGCTCCAGGTTACATTACCCTGTACAAAGACATGTCAGTACTGTCACTCAGGATGTGAGACTGTTGCCTGCAGAGAGCCGGGGGCTAGGCTTTTATACCAGCACTTCCTCATTGACATGAACTGTTATTATAGATAAGGCTGAACAGTATTTTATTTAAAACAGCCTACATAAGTAAAAGGTTTGGGCGGGGGATTATATCTAATACAAGTGACAACAATGAATAAACATACAACTAAGGAAAGCAATAATTTTTGGTTTGAAATATGTACATTATCCTGCTGTAGCTTTATTGTGAATATGTATCACCCCTGATATCTCTTCTAAGTGAAATTCTGTTTAGATTTTTGAGAGGACATGGTGAAGCAAACATAATTAATTTTAACTCTTTTTTTTCCAGTTTATTCTTTTTATGTACCTCTGCCTCAATTTGTACCTCACTTTAGGTGCAAAACACAACAAACTCCTATTCCTACTGGAACTGGTAGCTGATTCAGAAACATGACCATTTTATCTAGTGGTTCTTTTGTAGATGTCTACATGATGTTAATCTTACTCCTTGCCTATATGCAATGAGTAAACCTGCATTTGTATAGATGCCTGGCCACATTTACAAAGAGTAACTCTGAAGCAAAGTGCTAAATTAGCCACTGGAACTTGGCTACAACTGGAACTCCAAATGAGGCATTGATACATGGCTTCCGATGCATCTTTCCTGCCGATTGTCCTACACTTAGCTATTTGCAACCTACCGTGTAGAATAATGATAGAATAAGGATGGTGTCCATGTCTTTAATGTGTTAAGAGGCATTTTGATCCTCCATCCTACGAGCCGGGGGTTGGATGTATATGGGCATAGTCATTAACTTGCATGCTCTTGCCTGAAACTTGAAAAATATGAGTTGTTTTGTAGATCTTAGTTTGTAATGTCATGGAACCAAGTATCTTATTTTGTTTCACTGCGCAATATAGTAGGATTGTCAGTCTGTTATCTATAGCAGATGAACTCCAGCATTGTGTCCATTCCGATCAATTTCCAATATGACACCTAGGCTCCACAGTTCTCACATTTAAACAATTTAGAAAAACACTGCTATGGAGTGTTGTCTGTTAAAAACAGTTATAGTACAAATTGTCATTTCCATGGTTTCCATGGTTATGTCTTCTCATTTAGAACTTTGCCCTAGAGCTACTATTTAGAAATGTGGTCATATATATGGAAAAGTTGCAGAGCTTTTCATTTGGAATCTTTAAAGAATCCTCACTATAGATTATACGTACATGCAGAATATATATTGAAGTTACATGCTGGAGAATAGGATAACAATATTGACAGGGAATATATTTTATACTTACATAAATAAAATATACTAAATCCATATTTATGAATATTAAAAATTGATAGCCCCTGCAACAATTTCTATGAAAGCATTCATCATTTACTTTCCAAAGGAAAACTTTCCTTGCAAAACATACAATTAAGGTAACACTGTTGTTTAAAGAATGAAATAGATTAAACCTTTGTATCCATACTAAATATTAACCCCAGAAGAACTTACATTTTTACAAGCACAATCACAGTATAAGAAAAATCCCTGCATGCTGCAATTTAATGAGAATTACTAGCTGTTCATGTGCTTATGAGGGTGATAACTTGAATATATTATGTACAGGTAAAATAAATTCATTCTCAGTATGAAAATATTTCTACACCAAAGAACCAACAAAGGCTTTAGGAGCATGTTGCAGATACAAGCCATAGACTGGCATATTTCTTTTAAACACAACGGGTCTATTGAGTCTGTGAAATTCATTTGTGATTTTATCTAAATACACACATAGCATTTCATTATTATTTAATTTCTAAATAGTTGAAATGCAAGTAAGTAGCAAAGTTTTATCCAGAATCACTGTGGCAAAAGACACAATTGCCTTTCTGCATACTAGCCACTACACTATCTGTGTGTTTTCCTCCACACACACACATACAAAGCAATCCATATACAATTCTCTTATACAAACAGGTGATAATCAGGTGATATGGAGTAAATGGAGCGCCTATAACTATGGCAACACACTATTTCCTCCTCTATAGTGGGAGTGCCGAAACCTTTTGTATTTTTAACATTAGAGGATTGGGGAGAGGATGTCACCACAAGTGTAGCAATTATATAATATTGCCCTTAGTTCAGTTGAGGGCAAAATGACAGCCATTTCGGTGATGACCTCTCTGCTGATTCGATATTCAATATTAACATTCATACTCTATGTGGTCAAAATACTCGTTGTAGATATGACAGGAATGTTTCTCAAACTGACAGATGGAAGTAAAATATTGTATTAAAAAACCCTTGGCATTAAATAACCATGATGCAGTAAATCTGTTCAAGTGCCACTGTGGTTTGGGATGTAGGAAGGCTAATTGCATGCGTAAAAGAGGAGAGCGGGCCTTACAGTTCCTTGTTTTTGTGTCTGCAATCATCTAATAAGTACTATTCACTGCGTGTTAACAGACAAGTTAAAGCACTGCATTATAGCGTTTCCACTGAAAAAATCATTCGCAATGAGGCATTCTTAGTGCGGATCGCTAGAATATATAATTGCAAACACGGTTATTCTTTTATTCCACATCAAGTTTTGTTGCATTAAGTGGTTGCCCAGGTTCTATATTTGTATGTCTATCTGCTTTGTATTGGTAAGGTTAAGCCTTATTCACATCTAAATGGGTTAAGGGTTATTCATATCTATTATCTGTCTATTCTTTTCCCACTTGTAGCCCATGAGCTATTCATTCGGACAGTGTGTGTGTGTGTGTGTGACTACACTCCGTTTTAACCTTAGATCACTGCCAATTCATCATTAATACTTTACCAAATGCAGTTTGAATAAATCTTTTTTAAAACAAATCAGAGTATTTAGTGGTAAAACATTGCTAATGATAACTAAGTAGACATACCGAGAACACTAACACATACACCTAGACACTCACACTACAAACACACACGCTAACATACCCAGACCCACACACACGACCATAAACAGCCACACACACATGCGCTAACATAACCAGAAAAACATAAACTGTTACACCCAGGCACCCTCACACCCACTAACATAAACAGACACACACGCCTGCACATACACACATACATGCACATTCACGCATGCCCTTACACACAAGCGTACACATCCTGGCATACTCTTGCAGGCTCATGCTTGCTTACCCTTAGACATACTTGCCATAAGATCCAAACACTTTAAAAAAAACACTCTTGTTCTTTTTTTCTTACTTTTCTTCTTTCCGCTTCTCTCTCTTCCCTTTCCTTTTACCTCTCTTCTTTCTTTTTATCTCCCCTCTTAATTATTTCACCCCTTCCTATCATCTCTCCACTTTTTATTATTTTTCCCCTTTCTTCCCATCTCTTACCTTTGTCCCTCTTATTATCTGTCATCTTAATGTAGTGGGAGCACAAGGCCTGTTTCACTGCTGCGTCATGGTGCTCACAGCTTTAGTGTCAATCGCCAGCACACATCAGAAGGGAGCACTGAGCACTGTAGGAACAGACCTTCTGATCCCTTCATTTTGTTCCATTTAGAGGGGATCTCTGGCCTTGCTCCTCCAGGGCTGGGCTTACTATGGCATATTTTAAAAAGAGCTACTATTTGTAATTGAACAATTAACTTTCTTTACTACAATAAATCCACTTGATGAATGCTAAGAAAATAGGAAGACAACACTTTGAAGCTCATTAAGGCACACAAATACTTGCACAGGGGAAGGAAAAAATGTAATCTTGCACATGAGAAGTTGCTCATTGCGAAACTTCTCATTTTCTTTTATTTTTATGCAGAAGGCTCTTGTGGATATAGAAAGTTGTGTTTGACTTTTTTTAATAATACCTCGCACACAGTTATTTCTCCCACCAGGATGCAAAAATGGGTCAAAACAGCATCAATATCCTATTGATTTAAAAAGTCTTTTTTCCCTCTATTATATGGTGATACATTTATTTCTTTGCATTAGTTGCTCCACCGCTTTTCAGCTAAAAGGCATTGATAAATGACCCTTTGATGTTTTCATTACAGATCACTTTGGTGTTAACCTTCAGTTGCAGTGACTCCAAATAGTTTGTTCTCTTGGCTCTTTGCGTAGATCTATAAGATACTTATTGAAGGTTCTCCCTAAGGTGCAGGTATTCATTCATTTCACGTAAACTGTATTAAAATAAAGCATATCCACGATTTGTATAGTAAAATAAAAAGCTCTTTAAAAAGTCAGTTCTTAAATGAACAGTCACAATATGGAAACATTCTGGGGGGGAAGCATTCTGTCATGGTGTATAACATTAACCCCTTAAGGACAATGGGCGGTCCCAAAACCCATTGAAAACAATGCATTTTGAGCCCGTACATGTACGGGCTTTGTCATTAAGGGGTTAAACTTCACTCTTAATGCTAGTTTGAAGGCAAAGTGGTTGCACCAAATATTGATTGGATTTAGTTTTTTCTGTTGACTAACTTTACATTTTGTTAAATGAAAACAATGAATTATTAACATGTCGATTTTTAAAGCACGTTTTACATATTTTTTTCACACCTGCCTAAAGATTTTGCGCAGTAATATAGTGGATATAAAAAGTCTACACACCCCCTGTTAAAATGCCAGGTTCTTGT
>VKOC01020491.1:0-42587 GCA_009364415.1 Spea multiplicata
TGGTCCCTGGCCCCCCATGTGCCCCCCTGAAAGCTGGAGACGCCACTGCATCTGTATGGAACCAGTTCTTGACAGGAACCAAGCGTTTGGTGTCCATGCGTTCCGGATTTGTTTGCAAAGGATTATTGCCAAGGTATTACAAATGAACATTTTATTTTTGATTGCATTGATTATGATTGTGTCTAATTACATACATACACAATATGAAAATACATATTCCCCCTATTGTGTATGTTTATATAATATTTTTGTTCAACCCCTTAAATTAAAGCTAAAAGTCTGCACTTTGATTGCATGGAGCCCTAACTGTATATATGTTGTTGACACCAATGGTTGGCTTGTAGAAATGTACTTGAACATTGGAGCCGGGTAAAAATATATGATTTTGAGAGTAAAATATTGCATAACTTTGATCCCTTTCACAGTCATGCCTGTAGGAATTCAGATGTGGTATCAAAACAAAAGTGGCATTAAAACAGTAACAATATTTAATCTTTATAAATTAATTATTCATTATGTGGAACCAGTTCAGCTCTCCTTGTTGGAGAAACTTGCTAATGGCCATTTAAAATGAACATTGAAGTGAGAGACTTTAAATCACAACTGACAACGCTCACTTAGTAAATAAAGCCCTTTGATTTGGCTTTACAACAGTTCTGTCCAGTAAATTGTGTAAAACAACCAACAAATTATCTTTACTAAGTACAAACTATGTTGGCCATTTACTAATACAACTTTAAATAACAGTGTTGCATCTGAGTTTCCAAAACATAGAGGCGAGCAGTATTTGGTGATTTTTTTACAGTATCCTTGGAGATGGGGCTCAGAGAAGAGTACAGAGTGTATCTGTAAAAAAAATATGTCAAGGGTAATTTAATTTAATTTGGAATTGTTAAAAATATAAAGTTTAACAATGTACCTTTCAAATTATCTTCTGTGAAGAAGAATGTAGATTCAACCAAGTAATCTCAATCTTTTTCTTTGGTAATTATATATACCAGTGCAATCTTTTTTGGAAAATTGCAAGGTGTATAATTAGTATGAATTTACCTATTCATGGAGGACTGTAACATATGTTTAGTAAATAATAGTTTTTTCATTCCTTAATCCTCTCATGGATAAAAACTTTTAATGCTGAGCATACTTTCTATTAAAAAAGTTAAACATTTTCAGAATCTATCAGCCACAATAATATTATTTGCTACAAGTACAAACAAAATCCACAAAGAAACAGTTGCAAGGATTAACCTTTGGATTATAAAACCCAAAGTTCCTAACCATTCTTTTGAATAATGATTATTTAGGAGGAGGGTGTTAAACGCTTCGAGTTAGTACTGAAGGGATTTATTAATGACAAGGGATAAAAGTAAGGTTATACAGCAAGCAGCGTAAGAACTGGTACCAAAAATTCTTATTTAATTAAAACAAACAATTAATATGCTTTGATAACATTTTACACAATGCAACACATACAAAGTTTTACAGATTTTGTTTAGATGATACAACTATTTTAAAGGAAACTACAGCTGCATAATGGTGACGATGAACATCCTTAAAAAAAATCCTGAAACTCAATTTTCCTAGAAGTTAGAAGGGGCACATGTAATAAAGATACATATGAAAACTTGCCTTAAATGGCATACTTTTGAAATGATGTATTTGTAAACTTCACAGTGTACTTCTTTTCTTAAAACATATACGTCCAGAATATATTGCAACTAAAGACAATAGACTGATTTTCTTTTGCAAAGAAATAGATGGCCAGATGCAAGCTATTTCTGTTTTGGTAGTAGGGTCTGAGGTTTAGCTGTCAAGAAAAATACTGAACAGTGGCAGATCTTTAATCAGTTTGTCACTTAATGTTGGGAAATTGGCAAATCTGCAGAACAATAAATTTAGGGGTCAATCTTTTTATCATTTTATAACAAATTATACATAAAAAGTGTACCAATATAGTGTAGTATATAAAAAAATATTTGCAAAACAATTTAAGGAAATAAAACAAATTACATCAAATGACTTATCAAAAAAAAGAGTAAAAAAAAACAGGGCGATCTATTAAAAGAAGACTCAAAACCCAGAAAAAATAAACATAGGAACAGCCTTAGTACATACTATAGCAAAACTTTTTAATCAAATCATGCAAATTATAAGAAAAAGCTCAACTGCACAGAAAGTCAAAACCCTAGGATCATCTCCTAGTTTATTCCATAATACAAGAAAACAAAGCTTTAAGGGAGAACATTTTCCATTATATTCGCTGGCAGAATCCAAACTTTTTAATCTAAATGTTTTTGCAGAAGCAAATGTTTTGATTCCATTATATCAAACCTCCCTAACTTATTTGTGCCTTATTTGGTTTCTGGGATTTTAATAAAAATGTGATAAAAAAAGAATAATTTATACCTATTTGTATGGCAAATAGTGGGACTCTGGTATGTATAAGGGGTGTGTGGGTACAAGAGCACAACAACGCAATAAAATATATGAGGCTAGTGTCAAAATGTTTCCATGGGTTGCTTTTCATTGCCAGTCCAACTCTGGTAGTATTTGTTTCCTCTGCTCATAAAGTATATGTTTTTAAGTCCAATTGTTTGGAAATATGTGCCTACCTTGTAAAGTGTAAAAAAAATAAGAATTTGACAGCAGATAAGACCCATTCAGCCCATCTAGTATGCCTGTTTTATCTGCTGTAGAGGCACAAACGTTAATCAGTCTTAGGTTCAGGACCAAAATGCATATCCAATGCATGATTCAATCACCTCGCTGTGTTATCCTCAACCTCTTCTTCAGGGAGGTTACACTCATCCACCACCCTCTCAGCAAATCTTTCCGATGTTCAGTAAAACTTCCTTGCATTAAATAATGTGAAAAACCTTATGGGGTTCTCTATACCCCCTAGATGAGGAAAAGAAAAATAAAAGTAAAAAATCTCAGGGGTTTTGTGGACCTGAAGCTACTAGTTTTGAAATTTTGTATTACTGCTGTAGGACCAGCACAATTTTCTCCAAAAATAATAAATAGTGGCTTGAACAGAAAGTTGTTTCACTACGCTTCCCTAAAATATAATCCTTGCTTTTCTGCAGAAATTAAACAACTAACAGGGATCCCAAGCATAAGTGTAAACCATTAAGCCCATCATGCATTTCTTTGTTAATGTCAACATGGCTCTGTCCCTTCCTTTAATCTAAAGACTCTATTTTTCCTTTCCTATTGAAATACACAGAGCAGGTAAAAACCGGTTTTAACCAAGTATCTGGTGGCAAACACTTTAATTCAAGCCACATTCACTACTTATGTCAAGTACACACGTGAAAAGTGTGGAATAGTAGGTAATTGTGCATACAGAGGCAATTTAGTTTATCCCTCATGGAGAATTCAGAAAGCTAATGTTCTATTGAAAATAACAAAATATGACATTTTTAGCAGATCCTGACATGCATCATATGGTTTAAGTCTCTGACAGTATGTAACTTTTTATGTTACTTTATTTCAAATACATAAAAGCTCCAAACAATTATGGCTCAACAATGTAATCCAGTAATGAGCACTATGTACCTACTACTTACTGGAAATTACTTTATATTCCTTTATACTTGCATTTAAATGTTTTTTTATATTATTATATAAGAAGGAAAATAAAAAAAAACATGTTTTTCCAAAAATAATCATGACCTATTGCTTGTGACTGTGTGTTGTGTGTGTTTTATAGTGGAGTGTCATTCTTTGATGGTTTGCAGACAATGTGCATGTACAAATCAACTGGCATTTGGAGCTATGCATGGCTCATTAATTGAGTTCAACAGCAGGAAAGGCCATAGCAATCCGTTAAGAAACAGATATCATTACAGTGAACAAAAATATCCATTGAAAGGTTTAAAACAAACAATTTGCTAGACAAAAGTTAAGAAGAAATATCTTACAACAAATAATGTTACACTGTATTCTGCTATTAATTTTTCCCTAGAAAATAGATTATTCTTTAGACAGAAATGTAGAGAACATTTTATCATTTAGCTTTGCGGGATAAAGCACTTATATGAATATTTAAATTGTGCACCCCTTGTATTAAATTGGTGAATAATCAATATTTTGGGGGGATCGGCTGTTTTATGTCTCTAAGCCTTGGACATCTTTTTAAATTCAGTTCATGATTTTTTGAACACAGCATTGTTGGTTGCATGGGTTGCATGGTTGGAGGGAAGCAGAAGACACTTCTCCACACCACCTCAGGCTTTTATCCATTTGTCGTAAATTAGCTGCCTGAAGGTTTCATATATTGCTAGGATATACCACAGATCAGCTATAACATTATGACCACTGACAAGTGAAGTGAATAACAGTGAAAATCTTTTTATCATGGTACCTGTCTGTGGGTGGGACATCTTAGGCAACAAGTGAACATTTCATACTTGATGTGTCCTTATCAAGATACAATTCAATCTAAATTAGCATTAAGCAAATTACAGATTCATCATTCATAAGTAATATGAATGGGGATGCTCAGGGGTCTTCTAGGGTTGCCCCCTTGGGAAAAATGTAGTGTTATCAATTGAGGACTTGTTAAATTTCCATGAAAATGTGTGAAACAATGACCAGTATTTTGTTTTTATTAAAAAAATGCTTAAATTGTTGTCCTTAAATTGGTGCAATATCTTCTCAGAAATTCTGAGATGAAAGGGGTTAAATACCAATTAAAATACTCTTGGGTATCTACTTTTCAAAAATATATGTGTTGATGGGGTAAATGGAATTGGCTAGATTTAAAGATGTCCCAAATAAGACATGGGCTCATTGTACTCAGGAGATGTTGCTAAACACATATTGGGGTGATGTGTGGCAGTGATATATACCAGAAGTAGTAAAGTTATAATTCAAGTACAATGTGTGTGGAAAAAAAATACTACCACAAACTTGGAAGAATTAGTGTATGGAAAAACACCAGCATTTGAAATACCCCGAGCTTCAATGATGTCCCAAATAGGACATAGTAGAAGGATGATCTGATTTGAAAAAAATATTTTGAAATAGTAATAAGCTACTTGTACAATTTGCAAAAAACATAAAAACATTGGGTACTTCTAAATAGAGTACAAATATGAGAATCTACTTAGCATGTTTTTTTAATTAGTTTTTGCAGATATATTTCAAATTCAAGTCAGAAGAGGTGGGGTACATTAGATGAAATGATATTATCAAAATAATAGTATCTAAAGAAAGCCTCTTTTGTCCTGGAAAAAAACAATATGTAATGTGTGTCGGTACAGTAAACAAGAAGAAAATTACAGCTAAACACAAACAATGCAGAAATGTCAAAACAGCCATTGTCGCAAATCATGAATATGACACAGATAACATACTTTACGATAACATAGGACACAGCGGGTGTTTTCACAGGCTAGCAATGCTCTGATGTAATAAATGCAATATTCCCCAAGTTCACAGTGTGCACATTCCCATTGCACTGTAGCTAGGCTATGTATACACAAGCCTCTAATGGACACAGCCCATTTGAAATTTGGAGATATATGCAATTATGACAGTGTTTATAACAGTTTAAGAAGGGGATGAAGGAGGAAAGAGTCGTAGACCTGCTGAAACCAAAGCGGATACCGTTAGGAGCAGAAGAAGGGGACACAGAGCAAGCAGCTACAACAGAAAAAGATACCCAGTTTCAGAGGCGAAACATGGGAAGAAATCTAAAAGCAAAAAAAACCTGAAAAGAAACAAAAATATACCATAAGCTTAACAGAAGATCTGACCTGCAGTTGCATCATTTTGTATATCATTTTATAAAAAACAACCAGCATTAAAAATACATAAAGGAAAAAATAAATGTCTTTATTCATCCACATATTAATTCATTTCTTACTTTTTATCCCCCTTTGCCCCTCTCCTCACACTATAGACCCCCTCTCCTCCTCTTCTCACACTCTCTACCCCTCTTCTCACACTATCTACCACTTTCCCCCTTTCTCACACTATCTATCCCCTCTAACCCCTTTTCACACTATCTATCCCCTCTAACCCCCTTCTCACACTATCTACCCCTCTCCCCTTCTCACTATCTGCAACCCTCTACTCACACACACTATCAACCCCCTCTCCCCCTTCTCAGGCTATCTACCCCCTCTCCCTCCTTTCTCACTATCTACACTCTCTAAATAAGGTTTGCCCAGTCCCAATAAAATGTATCCTCTTGCATCTTGACATGTGTGTCACAACTGGTGGTAAGGCTCTTTGGGAGACCTTTTTTCCTAAAAGAGCACATTTACTCCGAGAACTAGAGTAGCTACCTAAGTTGTAGCCGTCTTTTGCTAGGGATCCTTTGATTCCAGTTACACTGGCGGCAGAGGGGTGTTTGTCTTCCTCTACCTGGTGGTGTTTGTCTTCGCTGCCTGGGACAATAACAGATACAGAATGGCTAGTATATAAAAATGCTATATGGAATAACATTTGAACAATCATGCCATTTAAAACGTGCATGAACTTTTTTAGAAATTAAGAAAAAACTTTAGCAGTACATATGGAAAGGACATTTGACATAAAGATAACAGTACAGTATGTGGGCTATTTACACATTAATACTTTGTGTCACCTGCAGACATCTCATAGGTACTGTATATGCCTAAAGTGCTATGCATGAATTATTGCACAACTGTAACGTTTATAATTTCATTTATTACCTACACAAATGCACTCTTTCCAGTTTATGGTCTCATTTTATTGTTATTCTTCTTTTCAGAACACACAATCTTGTTGATAGTTTAAAAAAAAAAAGCTTTTATGGCAATTCAACATGAAACAAAATTTGACATGTTATTGGAATGCTCTGTGATTATTTTATCATTTCTTCAAAAAGTAATAGCAAGTACAATCAGATTTCAGACATCTTTGATTTGATAATTCCATCCTAAAGGTTTTGTGTTAAAAGGACAATTGCCTCCTACGTGGGGCCTTGCAATTTTTATCTAGTGAGCAGGAAAACCTTGTGCACTTTGTTGAAGGTAATAGCATTTCTGTGATTTGCACCTGTTATATTGCTAAGTGACATTTACCACACTGATCACCTCATGTCTGGCAATTACATTTGACATTTCACTTCTTTTGCTATAAGTGTGGCCTCTGAAGCAACACAACATTATTTTCAACAGTATTTTCAAAGCCATATTGATTGAAGTCACCTGTGAACATTGCAGTAAAACAGAATGATACAAATGACAGTGCCTCCCAAGGTAGCAGAATTTCTTTTCACTTCTGACAGACCCACCCTCCAGGTATTTAAATACACTTAATTTTGGTTTCATCTTAGACTGACCAAGTGCAGTTGATAAAAAATATTTCATAATTCTTTAATTTTCTGTAAATCTGGTGGATTTAAGGACTGGGCTAATTTCTTTTTGTTTTAAACACATACCTAAGTTTTAACATTTTTGTGATTTTTGTGTTTAGCTGTAATTGTCTCATTTAGCGTACCCACGCAAATTATATTTTTTTATTATTATTTTTTTATTGGTTTTCTCAGGATAAGAAGGACTTTCTTTAGATATGATTATTTTGATCATATTGTGAACAAATATGCTTTTGAAAAGTAGGCTCAGGGTATTTCAAATGTTGGTATTTAACCCCTTCATGTCCGGTGGCTTTCCATGTATGTCATGCCCAAGTTGTCTCATTGGTTCGGTGATGTACCTAGTACATCATGCAAAAAAATGCCCTAACATCACGAGGGGCACTGCTGCTGTTGTCTGGCTCATCTCCCATCAACCAATAGTTAGGAGTTAAAGGGCCATGCAACAGACTCTATTGGTTGCCTGCAGGTCGCCTTGCCGGTGACCAATAGAGTAGTTTTTATGACCCTTTAACTCCTGACGATGAACCTACGGATTTTCACTCCCGGGAGCGGAAATCCATAGGTTTGCCATCCGAAGTTAAAGAACTCTTGGAGGGGGAAGACAGGCCAAGTTTCCTGTCAGGAGTTAAAGGGCCGTGCAAGCAACTCTATTGGTTGCCTGCAGGGGCCACCTCTGGCATCAACTAATTGGCATCCAAAGCCATCTTAAGACAAATGGAAGGATCTATATATTCTTTCTTAAGCAGTAAGTAAAAGTAAAAATGCCATATAAAACAACTGTTTAAAGACCACAAATGCATTTTAAAAGCAGTCCTGCCTTTTCCCATATGTCCTGTGCATAAACGCACTTCCAAAATATATATATATATATATAATATATATATATATATATATAAAATAAATAGATAATAAAATATATACAACACTGTCTTAGCTTGTGTACATTGATCTCTGGGGCACCTAGCTGTGGTACCAAGATCTCTCCTACGCTGAAATTGCCTAGTTGGCAAACATTCATGCACTACCTGCCGTGCAAGATCTCTTATTATGCCACTTGTTTAGTTTGTTCCTTCGATAATATAGCAGCAGTCAACTTCTTTGGATTTGATAAAATATCCGGGCTAAAGTCTTGGAGGCGATAAAATTGTATTGTTCCGTGTAGCATAAAAAAGAAGCAAAAGGTACATTCTTTGTAAAAGTTTTTTAAAACACATAGTAAAAAAGTTATATATAAAATATGCTTCATCAGACATCCCCTTACCACAATTCACATTTTGTTTGCACACTTCCTCTCTTTTTAGTTTCTTACTTCTGGAGTTCCAGAAAAACATGAAACAAACATGCATAACTTTCATTGTGTACAAGTCAGAGGGGGGAATACCACTCCTAAATAAATCATAACTGGTATTATGTACATCAAAGTATTGCTATGATGATTAAAATTCTCCCTTCCATTGTCAGCCTTCGAGTTTGCCATAATTTTTGCGGTTTAATTTTTCTAAAACAATATCCCATGATCTCTTGCTATTATATGACTAATCAAAAAACACTTCCAGAATTGTAATAATACTGTCACCTTGGGTCTGGACAGCAGGTGTCTGGCTGCCATCCCTATCACCAATAGTAGAAACAGTCACATTTGTTAAGATTCAGCTTAAAATCAGAGGCACATGTAAAATACTCTTATAGCTCTTTTCAGGGATTAATGTCATCCATATAGCCCAGAGCCTTCACCTGTACCCGTGCCCCCCCAGTATGGGGACGGCCTGGCTGAATTTGTCCTTTCAGAGAAGGGCTAAAAGGCGTTCAATGGCACAGACAAAAAGAAGTGGTGAAAGTGGACAACCCTGCTTCACACCAGATTTGAGAGAGTTAAAAAGCCATTGGTCAAAATTTGTCTAAAAGAAAACGTATATAAAAAATTAATATGCTAAATAAAATCATCTGGGAATGCCATTTTCTTTGAAACCATAAAGAGATATTCATGGGATACACGATCAAAAGCTTTTTTAAAATCAGGAGATAAAATACCTGGGATACCACAGATCTCAATGAATGACCTATGAGTGTCCTGCAGTGTGCCCTGCTTTTGTTCTGTTAACTAAAATCTTAGCCATAATTTTATAGTCAACATTCAGTAGCATGATAGACCTCCAGGAAGAGGGTAACTACTTGGTAGTTAAAGCTTCTATAAAAATATAAAAAACTTTAAAAGTTCCCAAAAACATGTATAAAATTCAATAGGGATTCCATATACTCCTGAGGAGAAAAGTTTTTAATTGCATCATGCAATAGGGTTAACAACAGCTTTCTGATTAAACCCATTTGATCATTAGATCCTTAAACATTAGTTATGGCCAACAGAGTATCTTTTACAAAGGAATGATCTATAACTTTCTCATTAAAAAGATTTTGGTAAAACTTTTCAGATATTTGTTTAAAAAAGAAGTGAGTGCACTTCTCCCCTTGCTCTAAGTGCTTTGCCCGGGCATTAAAAATAATTAAAAGCCTTTTTAAATCTCCTTCTTTAAATGAAAAATTAGTTAGTCATACACTTTATGGTGGCAGATGCCCATTTTAAAAAAGTTTAGGAGACGATCAACGATCGCCTCCTAAACTTCTATGGTGTAACTTGCATGGAAAGAATTGTATGATTTGATCGGGTAAATTGAGTTAGCCAGGTTCAACAATGTCCCACTTAACACAAGGGGCAGGATGACCACATGTCAAATTTCCAATTTGAAAAATGGACACGTCCCAAATAACCCAACAAATCCATGCATGGGTGGTATCACTGTACTCGGGAGATGTTCCTGGACACATATTGGAGTGTTGGGTGACATATACCAGTAGCTGTAAATTCATACCTGAAGTAAAGTACAACGTGTGGGAAAAATACACACAAACAATACTACTGAAATACTACTGCAAATTTTGACATAGGCTAATGGTAAAATGTGTGGATGAAAAGAGTTAAACTACCAGCATTTAAAATACCCTGGTGTGTCTATTTTTTTAAAAAAGGTAAGGTTTTATTGGGCACATTGATTTGGCCAGGGTCAAAGATGTACCAAATAGGGCATGGGCACAGGATCACCAAAAGTCAAAGTTCAACATTGAAAAATGTGGAATGCCCCAAATGTGGGCCTTTTTTCCCAAACAGCCAGGCAAACCTATGCATGGATAATATCACTGTACTCAGGAGATGTTGCTTAACACATTTTGGGGTGTTGTGTGACAGTGACATATACCAGAAGCTATAAATTCTTACCTGAAGTAAAGTATATAATTATTATTTCAAAGGAAATCCCTACCTGTCCTGAAAAAACAATATATTTGGTGGGGGTACACTAAATGGGTTAAATGGGTTAGTGGGCAATCATAGTTGAATAAAGACATAGCAAAACACAAAGACTGCTCTTTTCATTTAGTGCAAACATACTAAAAAAAATCCTGGTTAATTACCTTCCACGCACTAATTCTACCACCCCCCTTTGTCAAAGTTTGTGATAGTATTTTTTTTGCACATTTTTTGCATGCACTTCCAAACATCCTAGTATTCTTTTAGCAACGTCTCCTCAGCACCAATGCATAGGTTTTGTCTGTTTGTTTTATGGAGCCTAAAGGCCATATTTGGGAGAAGCATATTTTGTTTTAAATTTTTTGAAATCTGGTCAGTCTGCGCCCAAATCCTAATTTGGACATCTTTGAACCCAGCCAATTCAATTTACACCATCAAACTTTTAAATTATCTTATGTTATATATATGAATACCTTATTAAACTTGACACTCCATGGGTTTGTTAAAGGCTAGTATTTTAATATATATATATATATATATATATACCAGAAATTTATGGAAGATACAACGCTAATTTTAGGCCTTGCTTGTAAAAATAAACCTTTTTTTGTTTTTTTTTACACACAAATTGTACTTCAAGGAATAAATTTACAGCTCCTGGTATATAAAAATACACAATTGTCCATGTGCACTCAATGCATTAAAGTGTCAAAAATAATGAAATTGATCTGATTTTTCAAATTGTAAACAGCAATTTCAATTATGCAAAAAGGAAAGGAAATACAAAACCATAGTGTACACTGAGTATAATCATGTTTTTAGCAATGTATCAGCAGGTTTCTACCTCAGGAAATAAAGAAATAAATATACATAAATATATAGAGAGTAAAATATACACACATATTATTGAGATATAGTATCTTACATTTCAAGCTTCAACATAGCTGCACAGTCCTCTTTGAGCTTGGTAACTTGGTTAATGTCTGTTTCTATATAATGAAAGTATTCTATTTAAAGAGTCCCAATTTACAAAGCACAGCAGCAACTTAGTTTCAATCAACCATAACATTCCAAAACTGTTAAGTGAGAGGATGCATACATTCACGTATGCATCCTCTCAATAGATAATATTCATTCTTATCTAAGAGTCATTTGTGAAAATATATAATTTAAATCAGATTTATTCTGGAATATACTTTATTAATTAAAAATATTCAGTGTTATTAGATGACTGTCTGTGATGCGAGTGTCACAAATATTTAAAATAAACACACTCTCACTGCATACTCTGCATTATTATGTACTTTTCTTGTACACCACAGAGCTGGGTAAACAAATTCACTTTTAAGGCACATTTGTTGCTAAAAGATTTCTATTTACAAGTCCTTTTGCAATAATATGAGTATTGTTTTTCCTTGATAACTAGAGAATTAACAGAAGGTGTTTGTAAATAATTGTCTGATATGGCGTGATCAATAATATTCAAATATTGGCTTGTCTGTTCATTCTTCATAAATCTGGCTTGACTATGCCTGGCGGCTCAACTCTGAAATTGTGCCAGACTGTAATAAAATTGGTTGATTCCTTGAAAATTAGTTTTCATTTCCAATTGTCTCTCAACTGACAAATAAAGATATAATTTGTTTAGGGTTTGAATGATAAGAATCTTCTTTAAACCAGGTAAAATGAATTTAATAGATGTCAACAATCTATAGAATTACTGAAAAACAAACACAGAATTGTTTATTCATTGAAACAATGACACACAAAGCCTAGAAAAACACAGACCTATCAATATCATGTCAAGAGAAACACGTGACATTATGCAATTAGAATACTAAATAACTGCAGTCAATAGTCATTATTATACGTATATATATAATCCAAATCATATAGGGATTTCTTTGGTGTTTTTCTTTGCTCATGTTTGTAGGTTTATTATATAGTTGTTTGATTTAAATCATTTTTTTAATCATTAGATTTTTTTTAAATGATTGATTTTAATTGGTTTCAATAAGGCAAAGGATTATATAATGCATTAAGTCGCTATGATTGTAATAAGCTGATACAGCTAATAAGCTAGACTGGTTAATATATATAACGTAGATAAGTAATGTAGAAGGTATTTCTGGACGTCATCTACTGTTTCTGACAACATGGTTGCCAGTGCCTTCTAATGCATGAGAGAAAATGGAATCAACGTACATTTTAACAGATTATATCCTTAACTGAAACACCACTACACATGGGACTGAATCATTTTGAAGTGCTTTATTAGCAGGTACTACATACAAGTAGATCTGAGATGTCCTGAAATAATGGTTGGTGGTCGAAAAGGAATATATTCTTAAGGGCTGCTGAGGGAAATAACAGTTATAAAATGGAGTCAGAACCATGTGACAATGTAAGAAGGAAGGGACCAAATAAAGAAAATAAATATTATATAAATAACCATTGGATGTACTTAGAGTCCATAGAAAAAAAAAACATTGACTCACATCAACAAAAAGCAGAAATAAAAGGGAAATGTCAGAACATGACACAAATCCTTTTTGGGTGTACATTATGGAAATGCCAACGGTGAGTGGGAAAGTGTTAAGCAAAAATTACAAATATTGTGATAAATAGCTCCAGGAGATTGTGTCCAGGCTGAAAGCTCATCTGAAAACTGTCCGTGTGCAGAAAGAGAAACTGTTTTGGAAGATTATGATACAACTCCAGTTGAATCTAGTAAGTGGAGTGAATTCTAAATTATTGCCATAGTCATGCTCATTATGCATTATAAATAAAAGGTAGAAATGCATGAAAAGACCTTTGGGAAAGGCCATGAATTACATAGCCCTAAAGGAGAAAAGATGAGGGTTTAGGTGTTTCAATTTAGTACAAGAAGATTTTTGAATCCATAACAAGGCATTCATGTTTTTTTTAACTTTTAAAAAGAAAACTATTAACTGATGTGCAGTAACTAGCAAAAAAAAGTGAAGCATTACATTACAGAGGGGATTTGACTTAAATGTCCCCTTTCCTGGGCTGAGATAGAATCCACAACCTATGCTTTGTTATGAGGGAGAGTTAAAAGGGAAAAAATCTGTTGCATAATTAAAGGACGCCTATTTTCTCATATGGAAAATTTTGAAATTTGACATTATTTAGCATTTAACGCAGACATTTAAAGCATTTAAATCAAACATTTAAGTACAAAAAAATCTGATTTCGATCAGATGTCAATATAATTTAAATAAAACAATTGTGATTTTTTTGCCAACTCTGGTTCATTTTGATTTATTTTGCAAAAAGTTTATTCAGTCATTCCTATTTTACTGCTTTTTCATCATTTCCATTTATTTTATTACCCTTTAATGACCAGTGATATGCCAGGCACATCATGAAAAAATGGTCAGTTACCAGCTAATGATGTGCATGTCATGGCATCAAATGGGCTTAGAAAGCGATCAAAGAAAAAAGAAAAGATATTGAGGCATTGAGTAACACTGAAAACTGCTGCAGGGCATTGTATGACCTCTCCTCGCATGTGTACCATATACAATATGGCAGCTTCCTGCTTTAGAAGATCTTAAAAGGCAATCAATGATCTCTGCCTAAGCTCAAATGGTGTTGCTAAAATGCCTCAATATCAAGGCATTCAGCAACACCAAAAACCCACCACAGGGCACACTGTGATCACTTCGGAGTGCAACCATAAGCGCCATAGCGAGAGACACGTTGCCTCTGGAGAAATCAGAAAACTCTACAAGTTGAATAAAGATGCTGCAATCTTACAAGTCAATTGAGCCAAGCTTACTAATCAAATCTATTTAAAATTTTTAAAAATGTGGTAACATAAAAATAATTTCCAGTAAAGTCACCATCAGGGGAACCATCCAGTTCCAACAAAATGTAAAAAAAAGTTTATTTTCCTAAGAAAGTCCAAATTAGCGCTGTATCTTTTTAAACAGCTTGTAAAAGAACTAGTTAAAATACTAGCATTTGAGATACCCATGAGGTGGTATATTCAATTTGCTGGTTTCAAAGATGTCCCATATGAGACATGGATGCAAGATGACCAGATGTCATGAAAAACATGAAATCAACATGTCACAAATGTGGACATTGAAACCCAAACAACCCGACAAACCTATGCATGGGTGGTACTCAGAAGAAGTTGCTGAACACATATTGTGTATGAAGCAGTGACATATTCCTAGGACCTGTAAATGTAATCCTCAAGTTCAATGTATAATAAAAACCAAAAAATTATTACCACAAGGGTGGTAAGATTTGTGCATGACAATAGTTGCAATACCAGCATTTTAAATACCATGTGATGTCTAGTTTTAAAAATATATGGTTTCAAAGGTGAAATTGAATTGAGCTGCTTTAAAGATGTCCCAAATAGGGCATGGGCGCAGGATGACAAAATGTCAATATTCCAAGTTGAAAAACTGAAATGCACATGTCCCAAATGTGCATGGTGTCACTATACTCAGGAAATGTTGATGTGTACATACATATACCAGGAGCTGTAAATTCAAAGTACAATGGGTGTGTAAAAATGCAAACAATTACTACCACAAACTTTGACAAAGACTGGTAGTCAAATTACTGCATGGAAGAAGTCAAAAGAGTTTTAATAATATATGGTTTGATGGGGTAAATTGATTTAACCGACTTTAAAGATGTCAAATAGGACATGGGCACAGGATGACCAGATTTGAAAATGTTTTGGAAATAATAAAATGCCACTTGGGTACTTCGAAATGCAGGAAAAATATTAGAGTTAAATATTAAAGTTATTTAGCAGGTTCTCTAGAGAAAACAACAATTTGTATGGGTACACTAAATGAAAGAAAAGAAAACTGCAGTTAAGCAGCAACTCTACAAAAATGTTAAAATGGCCTTGGACACGAAGGCTACAGCAAATCCTCAAGGTGAAGAGGGCCCTGCTCTCATAACCTGGTACATACGGACAAAAAGGCCTTGTTCTTGTGCCTACAATCTATTAAACTAAACCAGAGTCTGTTTCAGAATGAAAGGTATATGTATAAGAAAGGGGGCTGTATGCTTGTCCAAACAGGCAAGTTTTTAGTAAGCATTTTGTTAGAATGGGTAGGGAAGAGTCTAACTGAACAACGTAGGGAATTTGAGAGTATAGGCACAGCACAGGTAAAATACCGGAGATTCCATGGTTTCCAGTGCAAATATTGCAAGGCATCCGGTTTGGAGCACCTGTGGTTGTTCGCTGGCATGCTCTTGTGACTTACACTGGAGGGTATGTCCATGTGACTAACCCTTGGATGATGTGGTTGGTGTTTCCATTGCTAAGGATCTAGTAGTTGACAGATGGGTGTTCTACATGGATGGTACTTGCCTGGCTTAGGTACTAAATCACTCTCAGGGACCTTAGTGAATTGCTCAGGTGTCCTGCTGTCTGTACATTCTGTATATTGTTTCTGATCTCTTGTTTTACACTCTGACCTAGATTCTGATTTTCTTCCTCATCATAATTTTGATTGGAAGGCCCTCGATGGTCCTGTTGTCATGGTTCCAACCTGTTTCAAAAGGTGGGTTAGGAATTTAGTTTAGAATTACAGTGGTGAAAGGCAAAGAGGAGGAAGACAGTTAATAGAAAGTTTCAACAATCCAGACATTACAAATGAATTTTAGTGGAGTCTTGTATGGTGATTGAATTAATTAAATAATTTGTTTTTTAAGGTGAAGGCATCAGGATTTGATGAGTGTTGGATGTAAAGTGTGAAGAAGGTTAGAAGATGATAATCAGATAGAGAGGGGGCTGTATGAGAACTAGGAGATAGTACAGAGGTGGGTCAAGTGAGTTGTTTTATTATTTTCATGTATTGGTTTCTGGAAGACTGACTTGAATGTCATCTTGCATCCCCAGGAACATAGTTCCAATTCATATTGCTACTCGCAAACAACTTGCAGGCTAACAAATCCGCAAGTTGCTTACTTTTTTAGCTTGCATCAACTTAACTCTCCTTCTTGCAAGTATATTAATGTTGAGATATTGTATATTGTAAATATGTCAATTTTTGCACAATGAAGCATGTTGCATTCAGTTTGTATGTGTTTTGTCACTAATGTTTTTTACAATTATAAGATTGGAATGAGGTTGGAAAACAACTTTGGAGATGTGGGTTCTATTCTCATACACTGTGCAATGTAAAGCAATAATCATTACAGACAGTATTTTATCATCTCAACCAGATACTTTTTACAGCTACTTTTTATCTTCTTGATTTAATTAAATTCCATTTTTGCTTTGTAATTTTAAGGTCCTTTTCAAATTAGATTTGAATGGAAATACCGTATCACAGATGCTAAGACATCTGCTGCTTATTTGGCTTATGGGTCTATAGCACCACCCTACGCTCTGTTGTTTTGGCTATTGTCTAAAATGCCCAAAGGCATAGCTTATGATGATCATTCTATAATTTTAGGACCAATCATCAACCATTCCCATCCAAATATTAAACTCAATGAAAAATAGGCTTAATTATTTTGTTTTTATAAAAAGGCTACTCTCTGTTGTCAATTTGAACAAGAGAAGAAAATGTAAAAGAAAACATTTATTTTTAAGTTAATCTTTCATAAAAAGGATACCTGTATGCTAGATGGATACTAATGTGAACTACTTTAAAATTATTATCTTGCTTCACTAGAATTATATGTGGATATCAAGCATAAATCCCCATTTTCCCTCAGTAATATAGTAGCCATGAATCACAATGTCACGCTAAACTGATCATAATCTAATACTTCACGCCTCAGCCAGCAATTTGATTTGTCAGGGGAAGAGATATGTATGCTGCCAATGACATTGATTCCCATTGGGAAAATAAATATTATACGAACAACATTTTTTTGAGTTTTTAAAATCATGATTATCTTTATATTTACAATTATATACATAAACAATACTTACTATTATATTCCATATAAGTAGTAATATGAATACATTAAATTAATATTGAATATTATGGAATAAAAAAAGAAGTGATTATTACAGATAATTATACAATTTTTATGATATTAAAAATAAAATCTTAAAAAGGTGCTTATGGAAAATATTAACAACATATTTTTGTTGTAACCATTACAAATTGCAGTTTCTTTTGTCTGATCATATGTCTGCTGTTCATGAGGACTATAAATAAACTCATTTAATAAGTGAAAGTGCATTCCTAGTTATTTCCAGGCATAAATTTACACTTCTTGCTACCCTAGGCACGGAAGGGATATATGTATAACATGGACAGACAATGGCAAAAGTTAAGTGCTTGATAGGATACTTGCCTGGTCAGTCTTTTTAGGGAGCAGAGGTAGCCGAAAAGTCATATGAACAGGGGCGTGATCACTTATTATTTGGGAACATATTTCTGTGGAGTGTATGGTAAGTGATGGCGAGATAGAAATAGGGCGTCAATCCATGTATAACGATTATGCGTTGAAGAGAAAAAAGTGAAATCTAACGTTGAAGGATGTTGGGCTGTCCAGGCATCTATCATCTGGTTAACCATTTAACTCTTTTCTTTTTTACGAATGGAATGTAAGATTTACCAGTCGAACAATCTAACCTAGGGTCTAGTCACATATTCAGATCTTTTCCAAAAATCATCAAACCCTTCTGAAAATTAGCAAGTCTAGACAGGATTTGGACCATAAATGGTATCTAATTCTGACCTTTTAGGCCTTTAAGGAGCAGTCCTTTGCCCTCTAGACCTCCAACAATTGAAAAGGAAGAAACTTGTGAATAATAATCGCAACCCCGTTTGTTTTAGCGGTAGGGGAGCTTGAGAAATATGCTACTTGAAAGTGTTTGTTAATCAATTTAAACTCTTTGGTACTTCTAAATTTGAGTTTCCTGTATAAATGCTACATTAGTTTTAAAGAACTGAAGGATATCAAGTAGATCTTTTTTGCGGTTTGTTGAGGCCTCTGACATTGAGAGACATAAATTTAATAATATTGGAGGACGTTAGTGAATGTTGTCCGGAGGGGTGCAAGAAGCTTAGACGGCACACCAATCCACCAAAAACTTAAGCAAATAAAATTAACAGAAAATAAACAATATAAACAAGAACAGGGCAAACTAATAGCCAGAAGCAGATGCAGCAAGTATTGAGCCATAATACCATGTCACATACTCCAGATTGTGATCCAAAAGGTAAGTGGGCTCTGATGGGGGTAAGCGAATAAGTCATGTGAAATAAGTGTAATAGAGAAATGTCAAAAGCAAAGAAAACATTCATGTTCTGGTATAACACCATCAGTAGCGTGGAGACCGAAAATGTTGTCTCTAGTGAGTGTAAGGTGATGGGGGGAGGGTTAACCTGTTAGGACAACCATAGTAACCTGAGAACGCGTCCACCTCCCTGCTGGTCTCTGCTGGCAGTGGAGAGGGCGTGCCTGCACGCAGCCTCTGCTCGTGTCTGTGTCGGCGAGCAGAGGCAGAGAGGAAACCCGACGCCGAGATCTGCCGACGCTGGAGCCGGGGAGAGGGTGAGTAGATTTATGACAGTCCCCTATTGTCCAAATCCTCTCAACATACTCGCTCTGTGACTTGCTCAGTAAGCATATCTACTGTGTTAATGTTATCTCAATGGACGCCACGCGGTTCCCAAGCTGACGAACATCTGCTCTAGGGTATCTAGAATCGCTTTAAATTGTCTTTTCAATTAACAGAATTATCTCCTTCTTTGTAAGTATTAGGTTCACACAAGGCTATCTTAAGGCATAATGGTGGAGCTTCAATTGACATCCTCTCCCCGGGCCCTTAAGTTACCAGAAGCTGCCGTTTTGGTGGAAGTTCACACAAGGGTACCTTAGGGAAAAATTGCTGAGGTTTCAGTGCCATCCCCTCCCCTCATCCTCCAATGTCTGTGAAGATGAGATTGGAGAAAGAAGAGAGAAAAGAGAAGAAAAAGAAGATGAAGAACAAAAAGACACGAGGTATGAAAGCAGAGCGGTGAGACACCTAAGTGTTTGACAGAGAAGGCATAGAGACATTCAGAGAGTTTGAGAGAGTGAAAGAGCCTGCACATTTTGGACAAAAATTCAGAGCTTTTTGCTTTGTGTTCATCAGTTTTGTGGGGGGTCTGGCCTCCTTTTCAGATATTGGTACAATATGACACAATCTGCTCCATTTCTAATTATCTATCCCCTAATTTTCTATCCCTTTTGTCATTATCTCCCTTCTTTCTAATTATCTTTCCCCACCTTTCTTCTTTCTCAATATTGCCCTCCTTTGTATTATCTCTCCCATTTCTCCTCATATCTCTCCTTGTCATTTTCTCCTTATCTCTCTCATTTCTCATTATCTTTCCTTTATCACCATACCTTACATTTCTCCTTCTCCTTTTCTTTTTTTTTACATTGTCGTCTTGTGGTGAAAGTGTGAGGTCTGTTCCTACAGACCACTGCTGTTGTGCTTCCTTGCAGCTAAATTTGGAGAACTGTAGATTGAACTCCAATAATTTTACCATGGCATACCAAAATAATAAATAAATAATAACAAACTGAACTAGAAATAAGATTTCTGAAAATTATACAAATGAAACACAATCACAGGACAACATAGGTTTATTTGAATGGCTATTTTTATGTATCCACAGAAGCATGCATTTAATATGCATATTATATTAAATTATTATATTTGTATTATAATTATTTTACTTTTATTGGAAATGCAGATGGTTAACTAAAATGAAAACATTTCTCTACAAATACCAGGCATCTGAAATATGATGGCAGGAATTGTGTTATAATACAAAACACTATTAGTGGGGATTATTTTAATAATTTTTGAACAGTAATTTCTTCAACTGAACTGGTATGGGCCATCTGTTTAAGACCCATGTGTTCAATATAGTAAAGAGCAGCTAATTTTCATAAAATAAAACTGTACAAACATACATATTCATTGTTTGCTCTTTTTATGGCCTTACTTAAGACTGAAATTTATCTTGCACATCAAATTGGTATGTAATGGTAGGCAATGAAATTCAATAAAATTGTAAGATAACTGAGTTTGATGCCCATGGTATCTTCTAGGGATATTTAAAATATTGTCACTATTTGTTGTTTACAAAAACCAACAAATCAGTTTTAATTTTTGTTTGCATTACGGGTCTATTTAATAATGACAAATCAAGCAATAATTTTGATTATGAAAAACAAAAAACTTTGTAATTTCTGAAAACGCTCGAATTGTGAATAATTGTACTGCAGATGTGCAGTGAAAACATATCTGTTCACTTGCACACATTTGAGTAATACTAGGTGATGAAAACTTAAGGCCAAGAGGTTAAGCTGGCAAACATGTTTCAAGTTGTATAACAAGACTGTTCAGAATAAAAATAAGAAACTAAAAGAAAATAATCAATGAAAAAAGCTATGAATATTGGTTGTAAATTGGCTTTTGGTAGAGTTCCCAGAAAATTTATCTGGCCAGGTCCAAAGTGGTTATGAATGTCAACTTTTAAGATGTAACTGGTGCTAAATAACTGCTGGCAAAGTTCTCAGAAAATGATCTGGGCAAGGTTACAAGCGGCACAGCAAAGGGAAGCAGCCAAACAGAATGATTAAAATAACATTAGGTAAAGGTGAATTGAGTTCATGTATTAGGATTATCAATGGCTGTACTGTGGTAGTGTGTATGTGCATGGTGGTAATGGTATTGTATGTAGTTAAATACAGAGCCGGCCTTAGGTGTTATGGCGC
The DNA here is from genome assembly GCA_009364415.1 of Spea multiplicata. NCBI lineage: Eukaryota > Metazoa > Chordata > Amphibia > Anura > Pelobatidae > Spea > Spea multiplicata. The sequence goes on from VKOC01020491.1 coordinate 21,396, forward strand.
CTGTGCGGACTACTCCTTGCGCCCCCCCCCCATCCAAAACGGAATAAAAACTTTTTGTAAAACCCCTTTCTCACTATCTATCCCCCTGTATCACTATCACAGGATTTGTTCCTGAGTTGCGGCCAGCGCCCCACTAAGTGGACTCCCAAGCTGAGTACCCTGCAAGTGGGCTTCCTGCCGTCTGCCCTACAAGTGGGCTTCCTGCCGTGTGTTTCCTGATTTGTTCCTGAGTTGCGGCCAGCGCCCCACTAAGTGGACTCCCAAGTCGAGTGCCCCGCAAGTGGGCTTCCTGCCGTGTGCCCCGCAAGTGGGCTTCCTGCCAAGTAACTTCCATTGTATATATATTGTTGTACCATCTTATTCAATACAACTCTTAATCCTGATCTGCTGTCTGTGGTTTATTCCTGCGCCTGTCTGTAACAACCCCCAGACCATCATGCATCGTGGGGTACAGACAGAGCCCCTCGTATCCCCTGCACCTGGGCTCCTAATAGACCTGCTCCCCCGGTTCGTGACAGGTGGTCACACAAAATATTGACACTTTGGGCCCAATTTGGACATTTCCATTTAGGGATGTACTCAGTTTAGTTGCCCAGTTTTAGACATTAATGGCTGTGTGTTGAATTATTTTGAGAGGCCAGCAAATATACACTGTTAAACAGGCTGTACACTCACTACTTTACATTGAAGGTATTAAAAGAGTTTTTGTCAATAGTATAGCCTTACAGCGGAAGGACCTTAGGCCAGATTATGTCTATGGTTGCAGTTACTCAAGGTTGGATAGGTGTTTATAATGTGATTACTGTGAGCAACAATATTGCACTTACAAAAGGAATATTCATTTCCTCTTACTATATAGGTCTTGCATCGTTATTTAACTAAATAAATAGCTAGCATTTACAAAACCATAAACTCATAATGCTGAGTGTAAAAGAATGTACAATTAAATTACCAATATTAATTAGTCATCCTGCCATAAGTGTTTACACTTCAAAATCTGTGTGGGAAGAATAATGTCTCAGATTATGTTTTTGCGACCTTGTAATATTGAACTTGCTGGCAGGACTCTATCTTAGACTAAGTTAATAGAGATCAGAACAATAATATATGAAACATCAAAACACTATTTTGCCATAGTTCTATTTTTTCTGATGCTTCCCTTCTCCAGTGGGTTAAGGCCATCTGTGGTAAGCATCAATTTTATGAGTTCTGTGAAAGAAAATTCACGGAATTTCAGAATTATTCCCGCTTCAGACATAGATCAAACTAAGCACTGGCATTTACGTATATATATATATATGATCCTATAAATTCAGTTAAGACAGAAACTAGAGTTGGGTTTCATACCAAATTAGAGCTTGAATTTAACCTTCTGAAATACTGATTGATATTAAATGTAATAACTTTTTACATAATAATATGTTGCATTGAATTGTATTTGTCATGAAACAAGACTTCAGGGAAACCAAGCATAAAGTCGCCTTCCAATGTAAATCTTCCAGGGTCACACCTGTCCAGTAGAGCATTTGTGGAACAAACCTACAGGTACGGTCACTTAAAGATAGCCTTCAGATGTGGGGAAGCAGCACTTATTACAAGAAATTAAATTTTTAAACCTTTTTAAATGGGAACACAGGATTTTGATATTTTTTTCTCTGTTTTCACATGCCCGGTACTTTTTGGGATGGATGCTACTTGGAACAAAAAGAAAACAGAAAAAAATAATCTTCCACTAGCCCTCAGCACATCATTTTGTGATCCTGCAGGAAAAGCAAGGCTGCTTGCACAGCCAGAGGTATGTTGAGGTGTTTGCATGTGTTAGCATGGATATGTAAATGTTTGAGGGGCCAAAATATTGCACAGGCAGGCTGTTTGAAGGCACTGACAAGAAGTTTGGGGGCTAAGATGACACAGACATGCTGGTTGGTTTAAATGATGGCACTGGCAAGGTGTTTGGGGTTACAGACAAGTTGTTTTGGGACATAGATAGCACAGACAATCATTTTGGTGCCTAAAATGGCACATACAAGCTGTTTGGGGCTAAGATGACACAGACCTGCTGCAAAAGTGCCCTGTGGTTTCTAGTTACGTCCCTAAGTTAAATTGTAGACTTGCGCTTTCAAGTTTGTACAAATTGCAAATTTAAAGAAATTTGGCAAATTTATCAATTCATACGAATCTCGGAAACAAGACAAGACCCCCACAAAATAAATGAAAACAAAGCAAAAAGCGGACTCTTTTATTCACACTCTCTGAATGTCTCTCTATCTTCTCTGCTGACCACTTCTGGTCCTGTGTCTTGCAGCTCTGCTTCTGTGTCTCGCATCTTCTTGTGCTTCTCGTTTCTCTTTTCTCTTTTTTCTCTTCTTCCTTCTTTCTTTCTCCGCATCTTTGCTGATATGACCTCCCAGCGAACTTCCGCAAAAATGGTTGAACTTCCAGGGACATCTTTTTCCTCGAGTGGAGCCCCACCAGAAGCTATGCCATTTCGCCCTAAGATAACTTTGTGTGAACTTCCCCCAAAATGGCAGATCTTCTGATGACATCCTCTCCCCTGATTGGAGGATCGTGGGAGAGAACATCATTGGACGTTCTGCCATTTCACCCTATGATAACTTTGCGAACTTCTGCCTAAGTGGCGGCGCTTCTGGTGACTTTCTTTCCCCAGTTGGAGAGTCCAACTGGGGAGTAGATGCGCACATGATGCATCTACTTCTGGTCATCCGTGGGGATTAGATCTGTTAGGGATCACCCATGAGATATTGGGTGATTATGCCTACTGGCCACATATGTTAAAAGATGTGCAAATATATTATCAAGGATGTTTGATTTGATGACAATTCTAACATTATGCTCCAACCCACCATGCACCACTTCAGAAATAGTGGAGTGCTTATAGAGAGTGCTTTGGTCTGATTTACAAACTGATTTTATAGGACCTGTAACTAAGTTTTTAAGAGGTAACAAGTATATGTTAACTGATAAATTTAAGTTCACACAGTGGGTATAATGTATTCCATGTAAATAGAGCACTACTTTTATGCAGGGCTGGTGCAAGGCTTTCCACCTTAACCAAAACCTCATTCATTTCCAGGGTTTAGAGTGACGTCAGGACTACTTGCCAAGCCATGACAGTGTGGAGGGTGTGGGCATGAAGGGGTTAATAGCACTAGGCCTCTAGATTTACTAACTTTACCCCCTTAACATACCAAATGAACTCCCAAATCCTGCCTGTATCCCCCTGGTAGTCTGCCACCACTCACGATTTTGCTACCGGATTTGTGTGATATCCAAATTAAAATCTCTCTCTCTCTCTCTCTCTCTCTCTCTCTCTCTCTCTCAAAAAGACAAATGTTAAACAGTGCCTCAATAACAAAAAGCAAGACATACAAAATAAAAACAAAAGGTGTAAACAGTTCTTAAACACAATGGAACACAGGCCTGTGGAAACTCTTTAAGTCTAGATGGTTCGTTTCGATGTTATTCCAATGAGAGTAAATCTTGGAGTTCGCCTTTGAGGTTACCATTACCACTAAATCTGAGTCTTTTGCTAAGAAAACAGCCTCCAGGCCACATGACTAATTATATCATACTTTCTTTTCCCAGACTTGATTTGATCTAGGAATGAAATTCTTATAGCTCAGAATCCTTATTAGTTGGGCCATGAATCACCACAGCGGTCCTCTGGGAAGATGACATTTCTAGCCAAAACAGATACAGAGGGCATGCACAAAGAACTGATTTCAATTAACATCAGGTTAACCCACAGAGCTCTCAGTGCCACTCGCAGACTTCTGCAGGGGCCGCTGCTTCCCTCTGTGTAGCTCGTACTCTGTACAAACAACTTCTCTTGTCCTGCCCAGGGGATGCAGGAACGTAGCAGGGTCATGTGACGTTAAATTCACGTGAGTCCGCTGGGTTCCTGGTTCTCCCTGGTCGGAACAAGAGACGTTGCTCACAGTGTGTACAAGCAACGCACAGGTAAAGCGGCAAGGCCTCTGCAGAAGTAATCGCAGTTGCTGCAGGCTTTTGCCCCACATTAAAAACGTCCCTGGTGATTGTGTGGCCACATTGGCCACTTCATTGCGCGGCCAGGCCTGACTGGGCATATTTTAAGGTAGGGGCATGGAGCTCCAGCTTCATCAGCCCCTATGTTAATTCAGCACTTATTGTTGTGTCGGCCGGAGGGAACAGCATGCACCTGCCATTCAGTTTAGATTTAGGGTGGCCTGGGGGAACAATTGCCTCCCTGCCCATCCCTGCTGTCTACCCCCTCCCCCAATGCCATATACTGTATGGCAGAGGACATCTGATTTGTCATGAAGGGTATAAAAAGAAAAAAAAGCCCATCCTTAAGAGTTCAAACCTTGTCCCACAATGCAAAGTTCAGCTCAAACCAACTACCAATAAAAAACTGAACTTCTGTCAAACAAAAGCAATGTATAGTTTTCCATGGGTAATCTGAAATTTTAAAAAAGAAAATTATTGAAAGTATCCTGGCCTCCCAGGTGGAAAATTGTGGCTAAACTTTAAGCAATAAGAAGGTTGTTGGTTACAATAAAGGGACAATACAGCTGGAATGTACCTTTTGTGGCAAATCCCGTATTACTAGTCATGAACTACACTACACTGACCTCTGTTGATACTCTCCTCTTCTTAAATTGTGAAGATGTCGCCACTTTCCTTAAAAAGGTGAAATTAATTAATAGGAAGGAGCAATCATGCAAATCCATGTGAAATGCCTGCTTTCATTGATGTTAAACTTTGGAGAAATTTGACAGGTTACATTTTTTTTAAAACCGTGAAGCCCATTCTCAAGTTTTGTTTAGAATACCCTATGGTTTTTCTAATCTTAACAGTGAAAATATGATACAAAAAATATATCCGTAAAGTAACCTGAGGCAGTTCAAAAAAATGCAGGAAGATGTGCTGACTTACAAACCTTCGGGCAAACCTAATATTGACTAAATTCATTTAAGTGAAAAATGTAATAAGTATTTTTTCCTAAAAAAAACAACATAAAAAAAGGAACCTTAGTAATTCAAAATTCATCATATGATTTCACATGGCTTTCAAGAAAAATATTTTGAGATGTGAGGTAATTTTGCATATATATGGATTCACCTGTCAATAAAAAGATTAATACATTAGAAATTTGTTACAAACAAGGCACACACAAGCAGTATCTTTCATGCCATGCAATACTTAAAATGCAAATAATTAAACACAGTTCAGTTGATGTTTATTTGCTGTCCTAACTTGTTACTGTACTATATTCCACACGTGACCAGGTTTCTGAAATTTTTGTTCCGTAACCTTGACTGACGAATAGTCATGTTTAAAGTAAGGCTGTCATCAAAAGAATCCATTAATTCAAGATAGTTTTGTAGCCTTAAAATAACTAATTCAGATGAATTTCCCTTTAGTTCTTAGAACGTAAAATTCCCATACATATACATAGAAACATAGAATTTAGCAGCAAATAAGAACCATTTGGCCAATCTAGTTTTACCTGTTATAAAGACCTTAATCAGTCCCTGGCCTTGTCTTAGATTCAGGATAGCTTTATGCCTATCCTGTGCATGTTTAAATTCCTTCACTGTATTAGCCTCTACAGCTTTTGCTGGTAGGCTGTTCCACTTATCTACCACCCTCACAGGAAAGTAAAACTCATTTAAATTACATCAATATCAGTGTTCCTTCTTCTGATTGGATGCTCATTTCATATATCTTCAGCACTTTATACAGGAAGATGTCACTATAATATTGTGTAATGAATTGTAAATTATTGTATAATATTTAATGAGTAAAAGTTTGATTGATCCAAGATAAGATGGAGATTTTTATGTTATGATTTCTTTTATTAGGCCAATAAATAAAGCACAAGCTTCCAGGATCTCAGAGCTCTCTTCTACAGAATTAAGATTCCTCTTAGATCATGAAATCTTACATGACTTTACATCTATTTTAATGCTGGCCCACACAAAGGTATCACCTACAACTAAAGAATCCTGAAGCATTAATAATTAAAATATCTTAAAAGCTACTGAACTATTTTAAACTATTAGATCATTATATAGGCATTCGGTATGCTTGACTGATTAACAAAAAGCTGTTATTACAATGAAGAGATGAGCACAATATGCATATGAATATACCAGACTGTTTTGTATCCCATTAACAGGTTCCTGCTGTTTCTAATGCATTAAGATTTCCGTTATTATGGTCAGCTAGTTTACATATTAATGGCATTTGTGAGGTCAATATTATTTGGAAATCACAAGCACTCAAAGCACTTTTCCAATTAGATATTTTTATCGCTATTAAAAAAAAAATCACAGAATATGTTCGCCCTGTACTCTTCATCTATGAAAACTACTGCTTTGTGACAGACATCTAAAACTTCCATTCGTGCGGAACGCCACCTATTGATTAATTAAGTCCCTGTATAAGGCTTTGAAGAATGTGGCAATGCTAGCACATTGTGTAGTAAAAAATTTTCTTCTTTTTTTAAATTGCTTTATTGGATTATTTCGCTATTTTTCTTAACTTTCAAGTTTTGCCACATGGCCAAACGTATCAATTTGTATAACTAATATTATTTATTACCACAGATGTAGCCTTTTGAGTTAGATTATTATGTAACCAATCTATAACTAACAAGCTAACATTACCAAAGCAAAAACTTTGAGACGTAGATATCCAATACCTGATATCTGAAATCTGAGGGACGATCCCATCTTTATGTCACAAAATTGTATCGTCCCTCCTAAAGAGTTATGTATTCAGTGTTTACCCTTATCATTTTTGTAGTGTACCATTTTACATTTATGGAAGACAGCTAAAAGGGTAGTCAGTGAAAATTTGACAGGGCATTATTTAGCCTCTTTAGGTATCAAGATGATACTTTGAATGGAATAGTTAATTGGTATCAGGGTGTTTGACAAGCGATGGTGTTAGTGCTAGTAAACAGTAATAAGAATTGAAAGTAGACATGTTCTACTGGAATCAGTGCACACGATAAAAATAATAAAAAAGAAAGAGCAAAGAATATCTTTAAAAATAGCCTCTGTTGAATTTTACCTTTACTAGTAGTTATATATATATATTTTTTTTTTATAAAAACTCTTTGCTGCTCAAATCCAAATGTATTAAATATCCTCCAAAACATAAAAACCCTATGTAAGTAGGTTTTTGCTATATTCAGAGATATTGCTAAACATACATTTGGTTATTTTTCTACAATGAAGAAGTAAAAAAGCATTTTTAACATATTAGTACTCAAAATACTGCATTACATCTATTACTGTGGTTTAAGAAAAAGACCCTACTTACCCTGAAAAAACAGTGTATAATTTGCGTAGGTACACTAAAAATTGGAGAGTAAAAATGTTTCCTATACCCTAAGATTATAGGGTATAGGAAACCCTTGTTCATGAAGGTGTTAAAACACAGCAAATCACAGAATTGTATGAATACAAACATTAATGCCAAAACATGCTTTCTATAAAATATATATAAAATATTCTTGTATATTTATATATAAAACTTAAAAAAGTAAGTTGGCTGTATATAATAAAACCGCCCATTCAGATTTTAATAGACTTGTGTATTCATTTTCATATGAACTTCGGTTTTAATGACAATTGTCTGTTTCGTACCTTCATACAGTACGAGTCAACAAAAACGAGGGTGATCTCTGCGAAACTGACAAAAACTAACTGCAAAGTTCTGAAAATTGGTTATGATTCCACTTGTTGCCAAGTGTAACTACCACACCATTACAAGCCGTTTTGGCGCTCGATGAAGTGGGAGGGACTGTGTATAGGAGGGTACATATCAATGACTGATAGGTAGAAGTAGCCAAATAAATGGGGGAGTGGTCTAATTGATGGTAATTGCTGTGATTGATGGCTCCAACAACCTCTGTGAGTTTTTCTTTACTTTTTTCACTCCTGCCAATCAGCACTTAAAAGAGGAAGGGCAAGCATTAGATATATAAGTGTAGAAAAAAAAATACAGCGCTTAATATTACCCAAAAGAAAAAAACACACAGACGGGGGGGGGGGGGGGGGGGGATCAGAGCCAAACCCACACCAATAAGTGAAAAAAAACAAAATAATCAATAATAATTACCAGTCTTATGTGTTTAAATAATAATAAAAAAATTGTATATAAACAATAAACTGGTATCATAACCAATAAATGACAAAGCTGCTAGTCTTGAATAGTACACGTCCTCAAACAGGTAGAGAAAGCCTAGAAAGATAAACACAAACTGAAAACAAGAGACAGCGCTTGGATAAATGTAAAAACAATATGTTTAATACAAAGACAAAAAAATATACAATCCATTAAATAAAAGAAATACAGAGACAAAAATATATATATAAAAGACCTCAATAATTGGGTACAAATATATAAATATAACAAGAGCAGTGGAGTGATGTTCAGCCTGCCTCACTAGGGGTTAAAACAATGAATATAAAGGGAGAACCAAAAAAGAAATAAATATACTATATATATCTAAAAGAAAAACACTTACCACTGGTAATGACTGTGCCTGCAGGACGCGTTTCGTTTGTACTTCCTCAGATGCATGATCAAGGCACTAGATACACTTGTGGGTCATGATGAGAGTGTATGTTCAATAAATAACGACAGACACCAATTTGGATTTTTAAAAGGCCACAGTTTTATTTATGAAAATACTGTGACACGTAAAAAACTTTATTCAAACTTTAAAACATACATTTTCTTAAACTTGTGTAACCTCCAACCTTAGTGTACGAACCGCCAGACTTAACCCTTTAGAATCAAGGAGGTTACACCCACCGACCGTGCGACAACTAAGTGACTTAACATTGATACCTTAACACAGGTAACTCACACCAACATGTTGCCGCGTACACCAACCACAAGCCGTAAAGCTGCACTAGCTCGTGGTGTAAACGAAGGCCCTCCCTTTCCCATGGGACCCTGCTTCTCACTGCCTCTCCTTCCTGTTTAAAGAAAAATGGTAGAGGGTCAGAGAAAAGCAGCCACATTTAAAGACCCTTAACCCCACCCCACCATAAACTTTTGACCTATGGCGACCTAGCCATGAGGTGATCATGCCCCCCTAGCATGATCCAGGCCTGATCATGCGGCCCCTTCTCTGATGTTTGTGTATCCGGGGCCCACTATAGACGCCCCAAATGTTTGGGGAAAATGTATAATGTAGATATCATATTCATGAATTGAATCCAATGCATATAAAGCCTGGGCTCATTTTGCACTAAAGTGTAGTTTCAGAGTATTTTTTTAGTACTGTTCAGTTTATGTAAAAATGTAATAAAAAGATAGATATTAAAATTAAAAGATAGTGCTATCTCCAATTTCCTGAAAATAGGCTGTCTTTGCTTATTGGACTACATATTTATGGTATAATGCATATTTTATTAAGAAAATGGGTCTTGGTAAAGGAGACAAGTGTCTCATATGGTGGTCTGATTTTAAGATATAATTTGCATGCTGTGGTGAATAATTGTGGTTGGAGTTGGAGCAAATATGCCAAGAGCAATTGACCAAAATGAATTTAACATCCTTGGCAAACTTGGTATATGCTTATCTCAAAACAATTAAGGCTTTTATTGCAGCAAAAGACACTACCAAATAATGCATGCAGACTGAATAGTTCTGCTAGCAACATATTTTTTTAATACTTCTTTAACAAAACAAATCCAATGTCACCACATTATTGCCAATTTTAGATTATATTGTTATAAATTAAATATATACAATAAAATGTAGTCTTCAATTGGTAATTCAGTAATGAGAGGATTGGTTAAATATAGTAATTAACTTTTCATAACAGGTATTCCATTATAGCTTAGACTTGTGCCTTTAGGGTTTAATTTCTTAATGAAATTGCATATTCCGAACCCCAAAAAACAAGCTGGGGACCCCCAAGAAAACAAACGAAAATGAAGCAAAAAGCTCTGAATTTTTATTGGTTCTTTCACTCTCGGTCACATACTGACCCACCTTTTTCCCTAGCCTTCTCTGACGACCACTTCTGATCTTGCATTGTCTTGTTTTTCTGTCTTCTTTCCCTGCTCCAAAAAGACTTTGTTTTTCATCAGCTTCTCCGTGGTCAATGGGAAGAACCATATGTGAACCAGCGCAAAATGTCAGGGCTCTTCTTCTTCATCTTCTTTCCTGATTGGAGGATCTGGGGAAAGGGTGTGTCTGGAGACTCCACCCTTTTCCCCAAAGTAACCTCCCGTGAACGTCCCCAAAATGACAGAGATTTTGCTGCAGTTCACCAGAAAATGAAATTTCTTATCCAAAAACAAATGGACCAAAAGTTAAACAAAAAATGTGTCTAAATCGTTTTGAATCAATTGCAGAAGTGTATTTTCTAGGAAAACAGTTGGTTTCTTTATGAACACCATCAGTAATTAGGTAGAAAATTTCAGAATGAAATTGTCTGTACTGAAATGGAGATTTAGGCTACTAGAGATATGGATTTTTGAGTTTTAAAAAAACGTGTTTAAAAATTTGTTTGAAAAAAAAATTAAATGTTGAGCCATAACACACACATAGAATAAAATAAAAGTTAGGCATAAACTACTGTTCCCTTTATATGGGCATAGCTGCGGGTGGGCGTGGCTATAGGTGGTCAGACTCGTGCGATGTAATACATAGATGTGTACTTTGGAGGAATGACAGGACTCAGTTTCTAGGCAACTGTAGTACTCAAATAAACCTTTAAGGGACAGGGAACATTAAGGTGAAAAACCAAAATGATACATAGCTTTCTTTTATTTCTCTCTACATGATGTAACACTTACCTCAGGATATTTTAAGAGGCCCCTATGTGGAACAGCACCTTTGATTGAATGTAAATGAGTTTGAAAAGATCTCGAATTTCAAAACTATGGATAGAAAGTTTGCACAAATAAAACTAGGTTTGATCAGAACAGATGTGTTCACGGGATCAAGAATAAAATAAATCAGAGAACAGAAAAAATGTCCTATTTTGAAGGAGCTTAAAACTAAAAGTAGATTTCAGGGGCTTTTACTTGAGTTTAAGACATCTATTAACTGGCAGCTGTTTCATGAGTTTGCTAAGAGAGCAAAGGGAGATAAATAAATGTTACAAAATAACATCATTTGTTGCCTACTCTTACCTTGTGTTTTAATGTTATTTATATTGTGGAGTAAACATGTACAAGCAGAAATAATAACTAATTAGAAGAAATAAAACTGATTAAATCTCAAATATATATGTCCATATGTCCTCAGTCTCAGGTGGTTACTGTGACACCCACACATACCCACGGTAAATCTGGATTCCCTTGTTTCCATCCCAGGATAGCTCCCATCACACCAGGAATACTTTAATCATTGCTTTTGAATGTATTCTGTACATTTCAAAAGGTGAATACCAACATTTGGCCAAAAAATAAACAATCTCCCCAAAATACAGGAAAACATGCATAATGATACTAAATATTAATTAAGAAACTTACTTGCTGATCTTGTAAAGTAGTCCATATTTCTTTAAATACCTTTTGAATCCTGCAGAGGCCTGGTTTCAGAAAGTGGCCAGCACACAGCTTGCGATGTAACCAAAAAGCTACCAGAGAAAAAAAGATAGACTTGCTATAAGGTCTGATATTTATTACATGCTATAGGATTATTTTTATGATTGTTTTTGTATTACAAATTAAGAGTGATGTAAAAAAAAAAATATTCATCATCATTGGAAAAACCAGATGCTGATTAATGGAAGTTTTTAGCAATTTTTAGTAAAAGCCCTTGTAAATATGATTTCCACCCTAATGCTTTTTCAGTTTCAGTTTCCATCTTTCCTATACACTTGATCTTATAAACTATAACACATCTGTTCTGCAGTGAAGTTTCCTTGTAGTTATCAACACCTGTACTGGAAAACATGTATAACCAAATGCTTGTTCACACCATATGTTACATAGACAATTGAACAAGAGAATGCCCAAATGACTAGCGGGTTACGAAGTCTTTAGTTGTGTTGTAAAATAGACAATATATCTATATACTCTGACTCTTCCAATTTCATTAAAACAAATAGCTTTAAAATGTAAATGTTTTTTGTTATCAGAGAAAATGTGTTGAACATTTGATTAGTGAATTAAAATGTAAACATGCTACAAATGAAACAAATTCAGTATTGTTTTTTTAAATCACAAAAACACTGTAGATGTCATTTTACCTTTGTGTCTAGACTCAATAGGATACTATTACTTACTGCTAAAATACTGGTATTTATAGTGTAAATATATATATATATATATATGTTATATAATAGACATCTGTACGTTAACCCTCTTAATAAATACCTATAGATGTCTTCTTGGAATGATCCCTTAAACTTTCTTGTAAACTTGCACATAAGGCAAATGGTTTCTTTGTATTTGATTAAAATGCCTGTAAAAAGGGTAAATGACAGCATTTTGGTCCTCGCAAAACAAAGGATAAATGAAAGCCCTCTCAGCACTAAAAAAGGAACATCGAAATGAAAAAGGATTTTTATAGATTGAAAAGAACCCTTTGACCTAACAAGAAAGCTTTGGCATGAAAGGGAGCTGTACAATAGTCTTACAATGAATCACCTACCTTTAGTTATGTTATTTTCAATCTAAATGTCAAAAGACAGACAAAAACATACCATTAAAGACTGTTTAAATTATTAAGTCTTATACTTTAAAACCATTTTAAGTTCTAGGTAGTATCACATTGAATACAATAAGCAAATAATGATGTCTCATTTTTTTTTTAAAAATACATCTTCCAGATAAAATCTTAAGAAAATGAAACAGGTTGTTTTGAATGGAGTGTGATGTTGATTCGTTATTTAACAGTAATTTTGTTTGAAATGTCTAGTGAACTATATGTACTAAAATAATGCATACAATCTTTCTGGCCCTAATCTAATGTCTGCGGTTCAGTTCTCGTAACAGTTTAATTAGTATTTACTATGACATATGGCAGTGAGTAGCTATATTGTACTTGATCATATCAAGTAATATCAAACTAATCTTTTCTCTGGAGATAGATAAAATGGCAGACGGAGCTACATCAGATGAGCCACAGCTCCTCAATCAAAAATACTATTTGGAGTGATATAACACTGTGATATATTCATGTGCAACAAGCATTCTGAGCTCTTAGAAATTAGGGACATCAAGGGAAGAAAGAGGGGCAGAGGGATTTGGGTCCTAATACAACAATCTGCCCCAGCAATGCAATTCAGTGACTGCCACCATTTTAGACCTGACTCCCTGGCATGCCCCTGATTCAAGTGACCTAGGTAGTTTACTGGAATGCCTGATCCTAGGACCACCCATAAGAGGAGTCTCTTGAGTCAACTCTACTCTAGCTCAGTCCTCCAGTATTTAGAATTCAGGATAAGTCATACAGGCCTAAACTGGCCATCTGGCCAAACAGGTGGTCAGATGACTGACATGGCTCTATACATGTACCTGATCTGCTGCTCCAGATCCAGGTCTGAAGCCCATAGTCTGTAGGGAAACAAGCTAAGATATTATAAAGTCATATGAGGTTTAAGGAAATAAGGGATGGCGGGAAATTAATTGGCAGCCAACCCCGAAGATCTCTAACTTGGAATAGGAAAGCTGAGGAGGCTCTCCTCGTACAAATTCAAAATAGTTTAGAAAGAGCCCTTCTGATCTGGACAGCATGTATCCAGGTCAGAATGGCCCTTTTTAAACTACTTTGAACCAGCACGGAGAGACAGGGTGTACCGGGGTCATGTTACCTCGGGTGACCCCATGGTGAAACACAGTGCGTGGGCCGCTGAATAGCAAGCTCCGGGAGCGGTGAAAGGTAAACCATAGAATGGCAAAGCTTTGTTAAGCATCCATCACCCAAAGGACCATCAGTTGACAACAACCCCGTTTGCTTTCATCAGATGTACTTCAGGGACCATGTACAAAATGTTCCACAACATCCTGTTGTGTCTGTGGTTCCCAAAATACCTTCAGCCAAAATAAAAAGACCAAACACTCAGATCATCTTATGCCCCTTTCTATCAAGCAAGATGTTATCTGGCTCCAGGCCTCAATGTATAATGCCCTGAGTGTGGAGAAACTGGATGCAATACACTGCTCAGACTGAATAAAATACAGTTCTGCATTCAGTAAAGCAGCTTATCCTGTCCATATATGACTCTAGGCTCCCTCCAGCTTTCTATTCTATAACAAATAAGTTGTCGGTCTCTTTCTGGTTGCAGGTCTCTGTCTACATATCCATGACACAGGAATGGGCTGTTCTGAGCCTCTTCCAGGATCCTCCCTCATATTGCTACTCTATTTCTTTTTTAGTACTAAGACTCTATTGGCCAAGTTCCCCTTATTCTCAACATCCTTACTCCTTCTTTTGAAAAAAAAAATACTCAATTTTCTGGGACGGTTTTACTTTATACTCCACTTGCCCCCATACTGGGTGGGCTGTCCTTCTAACTCTCCAACAATGTTTGATGTTGTTGGTATCAACTCTTCAAGCCCACTCGATAGTTCCTTGCAAGTGTTAAATATCCAACTGCACTAAGTTCTTTAATCTCCTGTTCATCATGACATTAAAAAATATATATATTACAAGTATTAAACAGATTTTAAAATATTCTGTTCTTTTCTGATCTAAAACAATACAATACACTGTCTCTAGTAAACAGTACAGTGACTCGGAGGTACCCTCTGACTAATTTAGGTCAATGAGGAATAAGACATCATTAGCTAAAAAGATTTAAGCATTACTAGTGCCAAATATAATCAGCTCTGTTTGGTGTTAGTGCATGGAACAAAATTATATAAAACCCACTTTTCTTCAATGGTATATTACATTACTGTATAAAGCACTGTATTTAACCTCTTGATGACAATTGATGTGCAAGGCACGCCACGGAAATGCATCCCCTTTAGTCCTTTGCTTTCTTTATCAACATCGAGGCATCCAGTAACACCAAAAAATTGTAGGAGAACTCCTAGGAGTGGTTCTAAGCTCAGTCAGTGTTGCTGTTGTGCCTCTATACCCTCCTGATAACTTCTCCAGACCCTCCTGAGACCCTCCTGAGAACTTTCAGCTCTCCCTGCAAATGACTAAAGGTAATACAACCAACCATGCAGGCCAATGGTGCCCAGCTCACTAAAATTGAAAAATATTGACAAATTGAAACATCTAAAAAAGACTACAGTGATCTCACAATGACACCATAAGGAAAATAATCAAATTCAAAGAAAATATGTCCAAAAAATATAACAAAATAAAATAAGTCCTAAATAGTTGTATCTTCCCAAAAAATTCTGGCATAGACAGAGTAGAAATACCAGCATTTGAAATATACTAAGGTATAGTTTTCAAAAATATATGGTTTGATAGGGTATATTGAGTTGGCCAGGATCAAAGATGTCCCAAATAGATTCCCTCTTTGGCCAGGTTCCCTCTTTGAACCTGGCCAATTCAATTTACCCCATCACCAAGTATCAAAGTTCAACATTGAAAAATGCGTACCTCCTAAATGTGGCCATTTGGCCCCCAAATAACCAGGCAAACTTATTCAAGGGGGATATCACTATGCTCAGAAGATGTTGCTAAATAAATATTGGGGTGTTGTTTGGCTGTGGCATATACCAGGAGCTGCAAATGCATACATAATGTAGAATGTGTGTGGAAAAGAAAAACACACAAAAAAATATTACTGCAAACTTTGGTAAAGGCTGGTGATAAAATGTGTGCATGGAAAGAGTTAAAATATTAGCATTTGAAATACCTAGTTTTCAAATATATATGATTTTATGGGGTAAATTGATTGACTGGCTTTGCCGGTATCCTAAATAGAATATGGTGCGGTATGACCAGATTTGGAAAAATAGCTTTGAAATAGCGAAACGCTACTTATTAGGCATTTCTAAGCATTGGGTATTTCTAAACTCAGTACAAATATTTATCTATTTATCAGGTTTTTTCAGCTTTTGTAGATAAGTAAATGGATTTTTCAGTCAGAAAACTTTTTTCCTTTTTTCTTTAATTTTTTCACAATTATTAAACTTTTTTATAGTAAATTGATATGATGAAAAAAAGTACATATTATCCTGACCGTACTGGGTACAGTAAATAAGAAAGAAGAAAATTACAGCTAACTATGAGCACTGCAGAGATGTTAAATCAGACATTGTCAAAAATAGCTCTATCCTTAAGGGGTTAATGTTTAAAGGATAATAGTTTATAGTAGTTGCGGACTGATGATGCCCCACAGATAGGTTGCCCAAATATAGATCTTACGGCCCCCCCAGTGAGTCCCTGAGCGCCTCTCAGGACTCCTGGGATCTCCCGCCGCGGGACTTGACGTCATCAGCCGGCGCAGGGAGAAGGAAAGCCCAAATCTCGCGAGATCTCGGAAGTCGCAAGATTTGGGCTTTCCTTCTCCCTGCGCCTCCACACACAGCCACAAGGGCGACCATTAAGGGCTAATGAAGAAGAAAAAAACTTCTGCCTACCAAACACCTTGACAAGGAGCAGTAACTGCACAGACAACACACTGACAGGCAGACAGGGCTGTGCACTCAGGATACATGTATAAAGCAGACAAGGGAGCATATAGGAATCTGTGGTAGCAAGCTGTCATACCCTTCATTAACCCCTGACTGTCCGTGACTGTGCTATAATTCCATTATCTGATGACCTAGTCTATGTGCTGCAGTCCAGATCTCAGTTTCACATTAGTGCAGGCAAGTTTTTTTTTTCAATTGAGATGAATACATTGTAAAATCTCAGTTAATGTCAGTTGGTCTAAATCAGTTATAAATATATTTGAACACATGTATACTTGGTGTTATGTTCCTGTTCACATTTTTTGAACTTAAAAGTTGACAGACAACCTTTATTACTTTGTGTAATGTACTTTCCAATGTTCCTGACATATTTCAGCTTCCTGTTTTTTTTTATATTAAAGGCAGAGTGATTTAACACCTGTTTAGATTTGTCATCCAAGTCACAAAATGAAAAGTATGCCGTTTTCAATAAACGTTGCATTAAATAGTTAATTTGCATTTAATTTTATTGGTTCAAGGAATGTCAGGCAAAATAGTCGGCCCTCGCACATGTTCACTTCATCAAATCTGGCACTCTTCGAAAAAAGTTTGGACATGCCTGGTTTATGAGCAACCTTTATGTGGGAGTACATAAAATAATACATTTCATTATACACAGTTTTACATTTGCCACATTGTTTCTGTCTACCAGAATTTCATATTAAAGAGACACTGCAACCTCATGTGCCCCTTTTAATTTTAATGTGGCCTTCCTCTACTAGTGAGTTAGTGGGTCCTTGTGTAAAAAAAATTAAAATATTACAAATACATTAGATTAAACAACAATTAAAATAAAACTAATGATTCAGCTAGAAGTGATGTGATGACAGTGCAGAAATAATTTTGAGAACAAGGAAATAATGTGGGACAGATGGCATTCTTATTGTTTTTTTTCTGGAGCCCTGCCTATGCGTAGACATAGTTATTATGAATATGCACTTGCAAATACAAATAGTCTAAAGTTAAACAGGCTAAGCAAATAATTAGATAAGCAAAAGAACAGAATAGAAAATAGCCCAGTCTGCAAGAAAGGGCAGCAAAACAATCATTTTCACAAACCATGTTAACAGTACAACAATACATTGATTTGATTCAATAATATAGTTAAAGTATGTAAAGATGAGTAAATTCCTCTGAATGTAAAACCAATATATATTATTTTCTATATGACATTGCATTCACTAGATAGCATGTGTACATTGCATACTTTGTAACTGAATAACATCCACAGCTCTCTTAGTCTCTGCCATGTTACTTCTCTTCCATCCATCCAGCATGTCCAGTCTTTCCTCCCCTTTTCCAGGAAGTTCCTGGTATCCCATGGATAGTCTTGTAGCCTACATGGGTTTTCATGAAGGCAGCTATTATCCAGTGTCAGAATAGATTTTACACATCATCACTCTCTCTCTTGTGCTACCTGGTGATAGAAGTAATGTACTTCTTAAACAATGTTATATAGAAATAAGAGATATAAGTAATGAATGCCACAGTTAAGGGAGTGGGTTATCGAAAGGGAGATACTTTAAATCATTAATATGCACTAATGAAATTGCATCTACGACGTGAATCACTAACAATGGACAACACAAGCCAGGACAATTACAACAATTCTTGCTCCTCTGAATCTCCGGGTCATGGCCTGAAGTCTCCAGGCTGCAGTAGATGGGTTAGACATGCCCTATCCATAAACTATGGCCATTTCTCACTCCCACCCCCACAGAAATATAAAGCAGTTGTGGCTAGCCCTGCCTGTAAAGTAACTGTCCCCACCCACCGACATTAATGACCCCTACCACCAGTGGCATAAACCCCACCTACTAATGACATCAACTCCACCCACCTGCCTTATCAGGCTACCCAAAGAGGGAGGACTCAGGGAAATCAGAGCCTGGAAAATTCCAGGTATGGTAATAGATACCTGGAATAAACTACTAGTGCATGCAAAAAACTAGCAGAACAGAGGTACAGACAAAAGAATCTGATACCTGCATATAAGAAAGAAGAGACTCGTTAGATTCCTAGAAAATATATATTTTATGGAAGAACAATTAGAAGTTACCAAAACCAAAAGAGACTTTGAAACTTTTAAAACAGATATTACAAGATTCTATTTGGTTTTATGCTTCATTGACTTATTTTGCTTTATACCTTTTTAAAGGTATCTTTATTAGTATATAAGTATTGTTATTATTTTGACTTTATATACAACTTGTTATCTATTATAGAAAACCTGCTAATACAAATCTTATAACATCACCACCAAAACATTGTTCCAATGCCCTAGAAATACAGATGATAGAAAAAAGAATATTTTAAAGTTTATTTGGCTTGTATTACAATTTAAGTGGTAATTTCTTGAGATTTTATCTCCATATGGTTTGGCAGATTGCATATGTGGGAGTATTTTTTCTGTTTTTCTATCTTTTCAATAACAGCTATTTTTCTATCTTTGTATCTTTCCACAACAGTCATATGCATGTATGGGTGGTGGTTTTGTGTTGAAGTGTTTATTCCCAATTAATTCAAATTGGTATTTGTTCATTATTCAAAACTCGTTTAAAACTAGAGTATTGTCAATTTAATTAATTAATTTTTATGTCCTTATTAAAATAGTGTATTAATAATCTGATATGAGTTATGTCATTTTAAAATATTTGTATACTGATTATGTCTACTGAAAGTAGTAAGCTGCATAATGATGAAATGTTAGTTGGACATATGGACTCATTTGCAACTGGAGGGGGGATAATGGTAGTGTGCAATGCAATGTGCATTCTGATGAGTTTGTACTTCCTCTTCAGTGAGAGAGACCTCTTCAAATTTAATATAATATGATCTTGTTAAGATGCTAAAGTGTGTACAGTGTTCTAAGCATAAAATCATGGACCTTTATGAATCCTTACAGCATTTCAAAAAGAATTCTAATATGTCACAGAAAAAAGCTCAGAAAGTAATACTCCTCTGGCAAATGCAGATGGTAATACACCCTAATTTATCTAGTTTGTTATTTAACTTGAAATCACCACAGCTATAACTATGTCAAAGTCTATGGATGCATTCTTATGCTGAGCCAACAAAGAAATCCATGAGTGTGTAGGTCTTCCATCTATAACAGACATGTACCTCTTCTGTTGAATCTCTAGGTACTATTACTACCAGCACTTAGCAGTTGAATGCTAAGATCCAAGAGGTAAGAAATTCTACTCACAATTAAGATCAAAGGGCCAAAGGGTCGGGGCAGGAAGAGCACCAGCGTAGTCCAGGTAACAAGCCAAAAAATCTGGGCAGTCAGAGTTCAAACAACGCCACTAGGAGGCTGGGGTTAGGAATACCAATAAATCAATAAGCAAAAGTAACAACCAAAAGATCAAAAAAGGCTCACCACATGGACAATGATAGACACTTTGTGTCTTTTTTACCACAACACTAAAGGGCCCTTAGTATGATTTGGCGAGGTGCTTTAAACAGCTTACAATACACTTTTGCAGACTGAACTTTGACTGGGAAAGCATCTAAGACACATTGAAAAAGACAGAACCTAATGATGCCACCCGGAGAACAAAGATAATGACTCAGCCAGAAGTAAGGTCCTGACAAAAGACAATTCCAAGATGGAAATGTATTTTGCGGTGATCTTAGTTAAAGAAAAAAATATATATGTATTCCCTTGCTAACTCCCAAACACCTTCTTCTTGCTTGTTTTCTGGGGGTCCTTGATTCTTAATCAATTCTCATTTTATTGAATAGAGCAATGACACAGTTACAGTGTTGGATCATACGATAATGTTACATTGGTCTTCATGAGATTGCAACAATATACATTAGGCACAGGATGAGTGGTTTGCATTAATAAGAAGTACATACTTTCATAAGTCATTTAAGATACACAACAGGTTGGTATAACTCACTACATAGTATGAACCCACAGTATGGTTCAATATCCAAATCCATTACCAAGATATACAAGACTACATGGTATCATACAATCGCGGAGAAACAAACAATGTGTATAATGTGTATAATGTAGAAAGTACATACAGTTTGTAAATACCAGAAACATTGCATTTACAGTATCTCCCAAAAGTGAGTACACCACTCAGATTTTTGTAAATATGTTATTATAACTTCTTTGAGTCCCACTGGGAGAAAAGCACTATATAAATACTTGTTGTTGTTGTATCTTTCCATGGGACAACACTGAAGAAATGACACTCTCCTATAATGTAAAGTAGTGACTGTACAGCCTGTATAACAGTGTAAGCTTGCAGTTCCAGTAAAAATAAAAACGCATACCCATTAATGTCTAAACCTTGGCAACAAAAGTGAGTACACCCCTAAGTGGAAATGTCCAAATTGGGGCCAATTAGCCATTTCCCCGCCCCGGTGTCATGAGCAGGTGTGTTAAATTTGGTGTTTTCGCTCTCACACTCTCTCATACAGGTCACTGGAAGTTCAACATGGCATCTAATGGCGAAGAACTCTCTGAGGTTCTGAAAAAAAAAATTGTTGCTCTACATAAAGATGGCCTTGATTATAAGAAGATTGCCAAGACCCTGAA
>VKOC01020492.1:0-30671 GCA_009364415.1 Spea multiplicata
TGAATAAAGCAATCACAACTTCAAAGTTGGTATTTAGAACTCTGTGTTCTTCGGAGTTTAGATATGTTTTGTAGAGTTATGTTCTTAATGAATATTTGCTATTTGTAATAGAAATCTTAATTTCAAAACAAATATCAGACCTTGAAGATTGTAGTCTTCAATTAATTCACAGTTTATTGTGTCACAGAAGCCTCCATGCCCTGGGCTCCTGGGGGAGCCTGGGGGACAGCCTCCTCCATACAGACTATGTGCCCTGGTCTTGGAGGGGTTCTGTTCTTGCAGAGGTGGGTACAAGTCTCTTGGGACTACCTATTCCCCTAGTACAGAGTGCCATATTTCCCCAATTACCAGAGACTCTAAAGACTGTGGAGTTCGGACATGGATTTGAGGCACCTACAATTTGGGAGGGGGTTTCATGTGTGGTGTGCTATTCTCCATCGGGTGAGAACTTACAGGACAGAAACCTCTATGGCCAGTATTTGGACCAAGATCTAATATCCAGCCTGGTTCAGCCAGGAGCCAGGGAACCGCCCATGTTTACCATCTTCCCCACAGAGTACAATAGCGACCCCCTAATGGGCTGAGGTGGGCCGAGTCGAAATACTATGCAGTGTACAAAGAAGGGCCTGATGGAGAACTATGTGTTGTTTGCTGTGACTATTGTATGTAAATTACCCCCTTGTACTGTTTAAATACTAGTGTTTTTTCCATAAAACGTGTTCCTGTTTTGACCTCAACATTGGTTCTGTCTAATGCTTGGGGTGGGCCGTTGTAATGACTCACTGTCCTGAATACGGTACGCTATGGCTAGCCATAGTGCCAATGCAGCTACGGTGCAGTGGCATCCCCCTTCTCTCTACAATGCTGGTTCTGCTTGGCGCTAAATGGGTTAACCTCTGGTGTCTCGGCAGAAGGAAGCACAGCTTGGCGAGAATACCCAGTTGGGGTATTTGTAAAAAAAACGGCTACTTGAAATGTTAAGACAAGATATATAAAATTGGAGTAGTATGTAGACTATATATATATGTATATATATGATATATATATATATATATATGTATATATATATATATAAACATTGTAACCGTTCAGAGTTAGGTTGTGGGTAGTATGTAGCTATATAATATATGGTATACTATATATATATATATATATATTTATATATATATAAACATGTACCTTCAGAGTAGGTTTTCAAAAACATCACATGAGAACAAGTGGATTAATCAGTTACTTAATTATCCAGTCAGAGACACTTATGCTAATGATGTAAACACTTGAATTCACATCCTGAACAATTTGAATAATTTTATCAAGGGAACATATAATGGTTAAAGACAACTAAAAGCTACATTTTATTGACAAAAGTATTGGGATATCTGACCATTAAACCAACAGGGACTTTCATGACATTGAATTCTAAATACATATACATTAATATGTAATTGGTCCCCCTTTTGTAGCTATAACAGCTTTCACTCCATTTTGGAGTGTTTCTGTGGGAAATTTTGACAGTTCATCCAGTAGAGCATTTGAGAGGTCAGGCACTAGGACAAGAAGGCCTAGCTGGCAATCCAAAAGATGCTCAAGGGGTTGAGGTCAAGTCTCTGAGCAGTTCAGTCAAGTTCCAAAGAAAGAAGGTGGTCTGAATTGCGCAGCACTTGAATGAAAAAACTTCCAGCTTTTATTTTACTTCAATATTAAAAAACATAGTTCACGCCTGAGTGCACCTACTGCACAGGAGAATCGAAATCTGGACGCGTTTCGAACGGCACCCCGCTCTTTATCACAGATAACTCACCACTAAATTTGTTTCCCTTAAATAGGGTAAAAAGAGGAGTGGTGAGATTGCTCGTCATCAACACATGTGCAATTAAAATCCAATTACAAAGCAATTAAATGTAATAAGATGAAAAGAACTGATGTAAACAGTGTGAGCACGGCAACATAACCTACAGCGAATATATAAATATCATTAATCCCCAAAAAAATGTATCAATAAGGCTATTACATGTATGGGATATATGTTTTAACCTGCTCACAGTGTTTTTATATCACAGGGAGGTACATAAACATGTATATATATGATGAAGATAAAATAATAAGTGAAAAAAAATATATATATATATATATGTCACAATATTTCCAATACATATATTTAACAAAAATAAAAGAAAAAGAAATGTACTACTCATTAAGGCAGAAAACATGCAATTGTGAGTAATGTTTGCCATTTAAATAATGATTTTAAATATTTTTTTAAATAAAGACACCTGATATAACCAAGACAAAATGATGTAACAATAATTCCTGTCTAATATTAAGTCCCATTGGTATACAAGTATTAAGAGTAAACTGCCAATAAGCTTCTCTATTTTGTAATCTTTTATGTAAATCACCTCCTCTATAACCAGATGTCACTTTTTCAATAGCAAAGGCTACAAAAGAATTTTTTGAGCCTGCATGTTTATCCAAAAAGTGTGCAGAAGCCCCCGATTTCGATCCAGAATTTCCTTACTTCATATTCGGGTTCTCCCACTATGCTGACTGGATCAGGAGTTGGAGAGCTCCTAGTTGAGTAAGAAGTGGTAATGCCGGGTTTCAACAGTGACACAGTGTATTGACTTTGTAGATCAAGTTGTGCCACCACAGGAGAGACTAGCTTTTTTGATGCGGACCGGGCCGATGTACTTGGGACCCAGTTTTCTTTTGCAATCGGCATATCGTTTATATAGTTGACTTTCTTGTAATGTTTTCTGTGCTCGTTGAAGGTTGTGTGATAGTTGTCTTAGTCGTTCTGTTACATCAGGAACCGAAGTGAGTGATGGCAGACCAGGGGGACTATTGTGTCGGCACCTATAGTTTAGTAGAAAGGGAAAAGCATGCGTGGAGTCATGTTGCCTGACATTATAAGCAGTGGTGAGTAGCTCTTTGTCGGATTGGAGGTATGTGAGATACCAACGAAGATATGTTTCCAGGCTGTTTGTTCCGTTTGCCAATTTGACTGGGGATGGAAGGCCTAAATGACTGATGCCAGAGGAGCGGTGTGTCGGTGATCAATAGAGTCTCACATACAGGCCTTTAGCTTCTGATGCCGAAACTTGGCCTGAGGGTTTTAGGAGTTGATGCCCCAAGTTTCGCTGTCTTTATTGGACTCTATTGGTTGCCGGCAGGGGCCTCCACTGGCATCAACCAATGAAGGGCAGCTGCCAGCGACCAATAGAGTCCCTTATACGGACCATTAACTCCAGACGTCAAAACTTGGCTTGGGGAGGCTCCAGGAGTTAAAGGTCTGTACTAGCGACTCTATTGGTCGCTGGCAGGACCCTCCTTTGTCATCAACCAATGAAGGGCAGCTCGTACGGACACTCCTGGAGCGATCCTATGGATTCCTGTTCCCATTAACCCCTGCGATGCTTTGTATATAAGGTAGGTAGCCAAAGATTCTTCATGTTGTGCTTCTTTGTCTTCCTGTAGGTTTATCCGCCACCATATTAGTTTATTCCGTATTTGGTTTGGAAAAACGAAAATGCACTATTCGTGTTTAGGCTCAACCTGACATAAGACCTAACTAAAGCATTTGTGCTCTGAAGGCAATACTATGCAGTCAGGTTAAATACCAAGAATCTAAATTATTGTGGTCACACTCACATTGGGTAGACTCTCCTACTTGATGGCAATCTCTGACTACAACTTTTATACTAGAGAAGGATGACAATGCATGGTGGGCTTGAGCACCACAAATAAAATACAATGTGAAACAACTATATGACACTAGTCGGCAATATTGTACTGCTGTAATTTTAAATATATCTCAACTAGAATTAAGTTTAAGTGTCTGAGACCTAGTTCAAAGGTAATCAATTTAAGAAATAGAAAGAATTAAAGGGGGGAACACAGCCTTTTCAAGAAATGGAAACAAATGTGTGGAACACAACTTGCTATGGGAAAGGAACTATGAGGAACTTGTCAGGTTTTGTATTCTCCAAGAGACTGTGCTAAAATATATTGAACAAATCGATTTCTTATGGGTTTGTTTTATAGTTTGTAAATAATAAATCTCTTTAATGCCCCTCCAATGGTGGATCAATGTCAGGAACCGGGCTACGCAGGGATTTGCCAAATGTACACTGTTTTCTAATATAGCATTTTGAAAAAAGTAGAATATTATATCAAATGTTATGTCTGGATGAGAATTATTTAATAAATCCCAAGTTACTTTCTATAAGCATGTTCGCTGTATCCCACAGTGGTTTAATTGATTATCTTATCCCTTTTATGTTCCTTTAGTCCTTCCCATTGCTTCAGATCTTCTTCAAAGGTCATAGGCAACGCAAAATAGTAGTTGCTAGTTACTCTCATTTTATTTATCCACGTATCTCTTCTTGTGAACATTATCATAGTTATTTGCTGCCTTCTTTTCTGTCCTTTGTTAGCTGCCTCCACACTGTTTTATGTTTATCCGACAGGTGAGTCTGATTTTTTTGTCTCGTCTTACTTAATTAAACTCACTTAGTGGTTGTGGCAATAGTAACAAATAGCAGACAGTCAGTATTTTTTAGTTTAAATAGGGTGTTTTGACTCCTTGTCTCATGGAGCCCCTGATTTCTCTGTTTACATTTTGTGCCGTAATTGTTCAAATTAAAACAAAACAAAAAAAGAAAACCAGCACTTACCTGAGGTTGAATCTGCAGCCCTACGGCTGTCTTCCCCCTTGGTCTCATAAGTCTTGAAGTAGCCAATCAGGGGCAGGAAGAGGCTCCCTTTGAAAGTAATGGGGGTGCATACCTAAGGAGGCTGAACAAGGGTAAGAGGCATTTTTTTATTTTATAGAAATCAGCTTGCATGTCTTATATCCCATACATTGAAGACATGTGTAAAATACCAGAAGGTCATTGTTCTGTTTATTGATGACTTCTTCCTTAAATACGACTTGCTCCAATTTAATTTTAATATTTGATGCTCTTTATGTTAGTGTTGAATCTTTGCATTGGATTTCACAATATCTCCTTATTTTTTTAATGTGTTGGAATCTTTTAGCGTGGTCTATCGATATAGGTGCAAGAAATTCTTCCTTCATATGCATTGGGGTTTTTTGTCTGTAGATTCTAATAACTCAATTACTATATATCTCTGAATGCATGTGTCTGTTTTTAATAGATCTTTGTTTAAACATTAGGATCAAGTTTTTTAGTTGTTTTAAATTATATAGTTTATTTATTGAAAAAAACACACAAGCCCATAAAGTTCTTTCTGGTGGTCCAGAAGAAGGCAAAAAACTCTCACTGCAGCAATTCCTGATCTAATATTTCACTGGATCAACCAGCTATAACTAACCCTGTTCTTATAGCCAATTATATCTCTGTATAATCTCATTTGCTAAAAAGTAATTGAGCCCATATTTAAAGGCATTTATCGAAATTCATATCTGTGGGTAATTAAGTTTTTATCGTTTTTACTGTAAAGAACCCTTTTTTGTTGTTTTAAGTCTGAATGCATGAGCTCTTGTTCTTTGCATAATCCTACTAATGAACAGGTCCCCAGAGGGAGGTGGGTATTGTCACCATATCGATTTGTATAATAACATTCCCTTTGAGACTCCTTTTTCTACTGTATACATATGTAACCTCTCTAACCTTCAATCATAACTAAGGTGTTCCATTCCTGTTATTATTTTATCGCTTCCCTTTTTCAAGCTCCATAATGTCTTTTTAAAGACATATTCAATGTGGAGTCTTAGTATTCTTACCATTGGCTTTTACAGAAGCAACATTATATTATACCTACTTTTATACATGCCACTATGTTTTTCATTTTAATTCCTTTCTTAATCTCTCTGAAAAATATTCCCTGTGGGATCTTGTCTAGCCAAGATGATGACAACTTTGTCTGAACATTTATAATTTGACAGCTTTTTGAAGCTTTATTGTTAATAAAAGTATTTTTATGAACATTGTTAGATCTAGAACATTTCCTCTACTGTGCTCTTTTTAATATATAATTCCCCAGTCACATCTATTCAAGTTATTTAGGAATATGTTAGGATTGACCTTGTGCAAATAAACATATATCATCTATATACAGTATCTGTTATAGAGGACCTTTGTAAAACAAAGTGAAATTATAGCGTTAACATTAGCTCTAGAGAAAAGGATATATAGAATCTCATGATTTACATGGTTAAGAGTATGGATCTTAGCCATGACCACCCCCGTACCAACATACCATAGGGGATTAAATACACAATTGACCAATTGAAGGGCATGATGTCCAATACCATGCCTTCCTCCATGCTGTGTGTTGTGAGTATTAAGTAAATAAATAATTCAATTATGTGCCTCAAATGCAGCCAACAAATACCTTAGCTGCCAAGATGGTGTGCAATGAAAATTACTTAAAAAGTTGGTTGCAACCTTTATTTTACGTTGCCCTTCTCTTACAGAGTGTTATAGGTGTAATGAGTGAATTGTAATAAAGTTCTACCTTGCAAGCAATCCCCAGGTTCCTGATGATTTTCAACATGCATTAACCCAACTGCTGCAGTCAAATTGAATTAAGTTGAATACATACAGATGCAAGTTGTTAATAGTGACTGTGAATGTCAACTCACATTCACTTACCTTTTGGTGAAAAAGACACACTTTTTTATTATAATAACATTTATATATACTCACTGGACACTTTATTAGGTACACCTGTTCCATTGCTTGTTAACACAAATAGCTAATCAGCCAATCACATGACAGCATTCAGGCACGTAGACGTGGTCAAGACAACTTGCTGATGTTCAAGCCGAGCACCAGAATAGGGAAGAAAGGGGATTAAAGTGACCATGGTTGTTGGTGCCAGATGGGCTGGTCTAAGTATTTCAGAAACTTCTGATCTACTGGGATTTTCAAGCACAACCTTTAAAGAGAATGGTCCGAAAAAGAGAAAATATCCAGTGAGCTGCGGTTGTGTGGATGAAAAATTCCTTGCTGATGTCAGGGGTCAGAGAACAATAGGCAGACTGGTCCAAGATGACAGAAAGGCAACAGTAAATCAAATAACCACTGGTTACAACCAAGGTATGCAGAATACCATCTCTGTCAGCTAAGAACAGCAAACTGAGGCTACAATTCGCACAGACTCACCAAAATTAAACAATGGAACACTGGAAGAACATTGCTTGGTCTGATGAGTCTCAATTCCAGTTGAGACATTCAGATGGCAGGGTCAGATTTTGCGGAAACAACATGTAAGCATGGATCCATCCTGCCTTGTATCATCATAACATGGTTTCTTGAACATGACAATGAGTTCACTGTACTCCAATGGCCTCCACAGTCACCAGATCTCCAATAGAGCACCTTTGGGATTTGGTGGAATGGGAGATTCGCATCATGGATGTGCAGCCAACAAATCTGCAGCAACTGTGCCATCATGTCTATACCGACCAAAATCTCTGAGAAATGTTTCTAGCACCTTGTAGAAAGTATGCCATGAAGAATGAAGGCAAAAGGGGGTTCAACCTGGTACTAGCATGGTGTCCCTAGTAAAGGTGTCCCTATTAAAGTTTCTGGATCAAATTTAGAACTGCGTGTTCTTCTATGCAGAAATTTGTTGGTGTTAATATCTGTATATAAGCTTCTGGAAATTCAAAGACACAGAAAAATTGCTACTTTAACATACCACGATCCACTGATGACACTAAAACTACTCTGATGATTCATGGCTGACATTTAAACGACATAAATGAAACTTAAATATTTAATTCAATGTACATGTAAATTGAGTTGCTAATTGCTCATGACATTTTTACAGCTACAGACATAGAGAGTTTAAAAAGGCCAATTACAGTTATTCCAGGATATTACTGGTGTTATTGATCCAGACATTTCCAAATTTCCAACTGATATCTACTGTGGTTTGGATCAATTAGGGTTATTTCTGATATGTAAATAGGAACTATAATTAAATATATCTGTATCAATCTAGTTTGACCTCTTTTAATTTAATTGATAGGAAAGTATTCAACTAGAGTATACAGATCACATTTACAACCATGGGCTAATTAGTAAGAATGTATTATAAATCGGTAATCATTCATTGTTATTTGTGCAATAGTCTAAGGTTTATAGGGCAATCAAATGGTGTGTCAATAATTAACAAGCAGACTGTCTAATCTCTATGGGAGGAAGTGTCTTTTATTCCCTTTCAATAGCAGGGATATTTGTATATTTGGTTACCCTGACAAAGCTAACGGTCAGTTAGCGTAACACACGTCAGGCTTTTTGTTTTGTAGCAGATTTGAATGGCAGCATAATCTACCTTTTGTTCGGTTTCCCCTCCGCTTAAAGATAACATTTTACATACATTTTCTTTTTATTCTGGATCTTATGAATGAACTTAGAGTTGAATCAATGTAACTTCTATCTAGAGAACAGCAAGAAGTTTAGAGTGTTCTAGTTCTGA
Organism: Spea multiplicata; assembly: GCA_009364415.1. Taxonomy (NCBI): domain Eukaryota; kingdom Metazoa; phylum Chordata; class Amphibia; order Anura; family Pelobatidae; genus Spea; species Spea multiplicata. The sequence continues at coordinate 8,455 of VKOC01020492.1, forward strand.
TATTAGGGACTTATGGTATGAAAATAAATGAATTTTGCTAGTATTTGTTGCTTTGGGATTTAGTTCATATTAGTGGTAGTTTAGTAATTTTAATATTAGACAAAGATAACCTGAATAAACACAAAATGCAAAGTGAAGTAGGCTAAAAGCTGCACTCTAAAGAACTTCAAGAACACATGAGTAACAAAGTTATTGACATCTATCAGTTTAGAAAGGGCACGCTGATAGCCCTTATGTATGGAACAGTGGTGAACTTTTCAAGTGGCTGGGGAATGACCTGTACCCCGACTGGGTGCTCCCGCCAAACGTTGCTTCCTCCTGCTGGGACCCCAACAATAAACCCCTTCAGCACCAGACAGACGGGCTGACCCCTGCTCTCTTGGAAGTCCCATCAGCCGGGATTCTACAGGCGGCTGCCTCTCTGAACCACCCCTGGTCCGCAGCCCACCTCCCGTGGGCCAACTCTACAAAATTACGTTCCGGTGGAGTAAATGGTGTCCGGGTTATGAGGGGTTAAAGTCCGCGGGCAATTGCTCGGGTCCTAGCCGAGAAACAGTTCCAGAGGATTACGGCCAGGAAAAAAGGCAAAAGGGCATATTATACACCGGGAATACAACAGGGGAAAAAAACACACATAAACCCCCTCCCAAAATGCAGGAACTCCAAATCTGTCTGTGCTCCACAGTCTTTAGAGTCTCTGGTACTTTGGGAAACGTGGCTCTCTGTACCAGGGCCCATATGTCTGTAGGAAGGAGGCTGGCACTCAGTCCCCTCCAGGGGCCCATGGCACGGGGCTTCTGTGACAATTATGATATATAGCACAAAAATGTACCTCTAAAATGAACTAATCAGCTTGCTGCTTTTGCATTCTCTCTATTCTCCTCACCCACTCTTACAAAGACCGTCTGAATTAATCAGCAACATACAGCTTAATAATACTTAAAAGGTAACAAAATGTGTGAGAAAAAAACATGCAGATCCTGAACACATGAAGCTTAGATGGCCGCTCCAATGGTATATACCATACATAAAATGGGCTTCCAACACACATATATTGCTTGTTTTATAAACTCCATTACTGGTTTACTGGGTGTACAGAATGGTAACATTTGTGAAAAGTGGCATGCGCTTTAAAATGGATATTATATATCATCATAAAGCAATCAACACCTAAATGTCATATAGTACCTCCAGATTCACAGACAACGTAAATTTGAGTAATTAGGCAAAAAAAGACTCCCCCAATAACTTATAAAGAACAACATTTTATAATCAAAAGAATGACATTTCTACTTTAAAAGTATAAACGCACCATAACAGGTGTATGTCTTAAAACTAGATTTCTCATGGCACTAATGCATTTTACATTACTGCTAATAGCAGCATACCATACAGCCACTGGTTTTCAGAGATAAATGGCTCTGAAAGGACATTAAGTGATTATGCTTTTATTATGTTATGTCAAACACAGGCCATAGGAACACATTAGTTTAATGTGCAAAGTGAGTCTAAGTAGCTATCAGTTCTTATTTTACCCTACTTGGCACATATTTCAACACAATTATACCTTATAAAATGTAAATTGCTTAGATTGTGAACGTGTTTATAGAATGGTTGTTATCAGGTGTCAAATGGACCTATTTAGTTTACTATGGTCGAGTTGGCTATCAAGGAAAGTTACTTGCATATCCACTGCTCCCAACTCACATTTGTATTGGACTAGCTGTGAACCCCACTTGTTTCATCTTGACTGTGGCACTGTTGAGAAGGTAAGATGAAATGAAGAATTAGAGAAGAAGTTGGCAGGAGAGTTGCAGTCCAACTCACAATATGAACTGTTTATGATGGTGTTGTATAAAATGTATTAAAATATGTGAGATATCTTGAAAGTTATCTCAGTTGCTAATCTAATTTTCTGCCTTATGAAAGAGCCCAAAAACATGTTTTAACTTCACTGATTATACCTTTAGTGTCTATCCTATCAATCTCTATTAGGGTAGAGCAGTTTTCTGGCATAACACATATACCAAGGAGTAATACGTCATATGCCGGCGCTCAGCAGTCAAGCGCCGGCACCCGAGACAAACGCCTCACGCTCCCAACACAGGAGTTGACGGCAAGTGACCTACAAAGGGGGGTAGGGAGGGAGTGGGTAGATCGTGAGAAGGGGGGGTAGGGAGGTAGAGGTAAGAATCGTGAGAAGGGGGTAGGGAGGGAGAGGGGAGATTGGTGAGAAGGGGGTAGGGAGGAGAGGGGAGATGTGGAGAAGGGGGTAGGGGGAGAGGTTAGATGTGAGAAGGGCATAGGAGGGAGAGGGAGATAGTGGGAAAAGATGATGGGTTGGGGTGGGGCACTTCGCACCGGGGCCCTGAGGTTTCTAGTTACTCCCCTGGGTTCTAGGGCCAGTATAAAAATGAATGGTGACATTAGACACCCCTGTGTCTTGCCTTTAGTAATTAGAAATATTGCTGATTGAAAATTGAAAATTTTAGCTGAAGTAGCTGAGTATAGTTCTAAAATTGAGGAAATAAAACTTATTGGAAGACCGAATTTGGCTTCTAGGCAGACTAGCTGACTAGCTAACTGTTTTTTATGTTCAATTAATAAGGTGTATTAAGTTTATACATTTCCAGGCACCTTCTGGTCTTTTCTTTATATACTTGGACTCTATCTATTAATAGAGGAAGATTATTCAGTCTGTTAGCTGTCAGACATAAGTTTTCATCTCCACATTCACTACAGAGATGGGACACAAGTTTGCTGGTGAGTCTTTCCTGGTTTAGGTAGCATAATTATATGAGCCTCTATCTTTTGTTATGATATGGTACCTGTAGACTTGATATGATCAATTAATTGTGTCAAAAGAGATATTAGCTGATTCAGGTGCAATAACAATTTGAGAAACCATCCGGGTCAGGCAATTTTGAAGGTATTATTGTCTTAATTGCATCTTCTATCTCATCTTGCGTTAATGCGGATTAGAGAAAGAAACAATCCTGTGTTAATATTTTTGGCACATCAGTATTTTTTAAAAAAATCTATCACAGCCGGTTGGATAGTATTTTTGTCTTCCTTGTAGTATAATCATTGTTAAAATGCTGCCATGTATAACATTGGTAGGGTTATGCACTTTATGCCCCCTTTTTGTGTAGAGATATGGAATCCTTGCTTGGGCTTGTTTTTTCCTTCATTTATGAGCTAGCATCTTGTCTGCTTTATTTCTTTGGGTGTAAAACCATTGTCTTAGTATTGTGTGTAATTTTGCTATTTTTTTTTATGGAACTCATCCTTATTTAATTAAACACATCTGAGAATACAAAAAGGTTTTGGGTCTTGAGTGTATTTGTGAGTAGCTTTAAGTTGGTTTTCCGGTTACTGAAGTTTTTCGTCCATACTGAAGTGAAAGTAGTCTGGAGCTGTATTATAATGGAAATATTCTATTTTTATATAGAGTTAAAGTCACCTGTCATGATCATAAAGCCTGGACTGAATCCCTGCAGTTTACTAAAACCAGAGTTAATAAAAGAATCTCAGAGTCATTATGGGCATACAGTGAAGGAAAACAATATTTGATCCCCTGCTGATTTTGTATGTTTGCCCACTGACACAGACATAATCAGTCAATAATTTTAATGGTAGGTTTATTTGAACAGTGAGAGACTGAATAACAACAATCCAGAATAACGCATTTCAAATAAGTTATAAATTGATTTGCATTTTACTCGGTAAAATAATTATTTGATCCCTATCAATCAGCAAGATATCTGGCTCCCAGGTGTCTTTTATATAGGTAACGAGGTGAGATTAGGAGCACTCTCTTAAAGGTTTGTTATCTGTATAAAAGACACCTGTCCACAGAAGCAATCAATCAGATTCCAAACACTCCACCATGGCCAAGACCAAAGAGCTGTCCAAGGATGGGCTACAAGACCATCGCCAAGCAGCATGGTGAGAAGGTAACAGTTGGTGCGATTATTCGCAAATGAAAGAAACACAAAATAACTGTCAATCTCCCTTGGTCTGGGGCTCTGCAAGATCTCGCCTCATAGAGTTTCAATGATCATGAGAACGGTGAGGAATCAGCCCAGAACTACAAGGGAGGATCTTGTCGATGACATAGTCACCAGGAAAACAATTGGTAACACACAACGCTGTGAAGGACTGAAATCCTGCAGCGCCCACAAGGCCCCCTGCTCAAGAAAGCACATGTACAGGCCAGTCTGAAATTTGCCAATTGTCAGGCTTGAAGGTAGCACCTCGTGTTGTTTGGATATGGAACCCAATGGCAAGGACCAGATAAAGGTACAGAAGGAGTAGGCAAGCCATAGTCAGGAACAGTTCCTCAAGGCCGACTACAGGTAACATGGTCCAAAGGAAAGCCGAGGTCTGGTAACTGGGAGGTCTGGTAGAAGATGAAGGCAGCAGGAACAGGAACCAGGACCAGGACAAAAACAGGAATATGAACTGTAACGGGTTCACCAAGAGAGCTGTATTAACTCCCAGAGATCACCCACATGTATCCTCCTCTTGTCCTCGGAATCACTTCCAGCACCAGCCAGCATGCGCACCTTGGAACTCTGCTATGTGTACCCAATAAGTAGACTCACAACTACCTTGAATTGAGTACAGCAGGAATGAACAGTTTATTGTTGTAAAACATAGACTGATATAGCCACTTCATTAACATAAATCAACATTGATAAACAGGTACATGTAGACAACCCAACCTTTAATCCCATTTAGCTACTGAATATCCCCCTGGTAGCAATCCTGTTATGGGATTACTTTACACAATGGAGTTCCTGTCTGTTTGGTAGTCGGGCTGGAGCCATCTCTGAGTACCTTGGGCCCCTGTATGACAGGTCATTCTGTCACATGAACGCTGGGATATCTTTTTCAGATGAAAATCTTTGTTTTTTTATATTGATGCAATTGGCAAATTTTGTTAACATCATAATTTATACAAATCTAAATGTACAAATCTAGTAAGAATTAATGCATATGTTGCCCTGTTACTATGTTACTATGGATTTTTCACACGGAGGGCCTCTTCAGGTAATAAAGAAAAATTTGGGGAGAAGGAAAGAAGGAGAAATGGGCAAGGCAAGGCCCTTTTAATTTGAATCCTCACAGGTGATGAGGAATAGAAGGAAAGGACTAATCGCAATGATCGTAGCTAGTTCCTTTTGCGCCCGAGGCAAGAATGGAAAATTGGGCCCCCAGTACTGCCCTTACACAATGTCATTACACACACACCTGTCCATTAACACGCATATATGCATACACTGCCCTTACACATGACTACGCATAAACACACATATACACATACCCTGCCTTTACACACACCTGCCCATTAACACGTATTTACACAAACACTACCATTACACACACACCTGCCCATACACACTGCCTTTACACACATGTGCCTATAAACACACATATATACATACACTGCCCTTACACAAGCCAGTCTATACTCAGGTGTATAATATAGCAAAGGATCACCGGAGCTGCTTATAAATGTAAACTCCACTCTGTAAGTAGAAACAATAAATATTCAAGAAGCTCTCAATGAGAGAGACAGGAGAAACAGAGGAGTAGGTACTCACTGGATACAAAATGTATTACCATCAATAATGGATGTGAAGAAATGCAGAAAATTCAACCAGGATAATGGTCAAAAACAGTTCTCCTCTTTATTAACGGAAACACCAACTGGTTTCGGCGTGAACAAACACCCTTATCAAGGTGAAACAAAAATACCTTGATACATACTCAGGTGTATACACATACACTGTCGCCTTCAGGGGTTAACATGGTGCAACTTGGCCGACAGAGACCACTGGTCTCCCTGCTCCGTAAAAGTCTGTACGAACGACCAATAAAGAGACCCCTGGAGACGTATAGGCAGAAGGGGTTACATGACCCAGCCATGCACTCAGGAAGGAACTGGGGGAGGATTTGTGGTCAAGCATCGGTCAGCGACTCAGTATCACCTGGGTGGGATTTATTTTGGAGGGAAAATATACTGTATAAATGTATGTGAAAATAACCATATTTATTATTTCAAACTGATATACAGAGGAGAGAAGAGTCCCGTCCTCCCTCCCCGAGTCTAGGAGTTCAGCGGAGGAATGCTGCATTGGATTGCGTTGGGATCTGGCGGAGTGATCCAGAGGTTTTTAGACCTTGATCTAGTTTGTGGTATGGGCATACATTCATGTTGTAGGTTAGATGATAGATGTTAGAGTGATGCCCATACAGGTTTTTCTACATTCAAGGTGTTTATTGCCCCGACCCATCGTGTCCTGAGTTTTACAACGACCGGTGGTATCTGGCGGGGCTGGTGTCGTCAATAGGACCATTAAGTTATGGTTGGTTCAGTTTTAAATTCTGAATTTTAAGACGTGTACATTTCTTTAATACTGTTAAATTTGGAGTAATAAACAATGTCGCGGCATTTAGTAAATAAATGCCGTGGCCAATTCTAAATCCAATGTGCCTCCGTGTCATTTATTTGGTGTTCGAACAGTTCATACACAGTGCCGTAATGATAATGTGTAGTGCATGGGTCAAGAGTTGCTCGTGCGGACATTTAAAATCCTGGCTCCAAAGCTGCTGCTTAGGCCGTGCCGCGTTAATCTCGTATTAACCCCTTCTACAAAAAACGGAAAAAACAGAGAAAAAAACAAACAGGAAGAAAGTACACAAATATTCACCTGAACCGAACACAGGAACGGAATGTGTATATTTTTCCCCCCACAAAGACGAACACGAAGAGTTGGCCGGCGCCCAAGTCTAGTTAATGCTACTCATATGTGACCCTGTTGCCTAAAGTTTATTGTGTTTGTAGGATTAGTGTTATATTATGTTATTTTCTCTATTAGACAATCAGACTCATTTATTTAAATACTAGGGTGTAGTCCTGCATAAGATCCTCTGGACCATTTCTCTAGAAAGTTACTGACTTTCCTTGAAGATTCCAAGAGAGGAAAGAGAGATGTAACAAGGAGCTCTCTTTATTTCGGCTTGTGTTAACCCGCTAGCGTTTTTCTTGTATGTCAGCAAGAGGAATTGATAAAGGTTAGAATATAAGATTTGAAGGCATGTCTTTGTTAACTGTGATCAGGGCCAGTGTTAAATGTTCAGGCGCCCTGTGCAGACTACTCCTTTGACGCCCCCCGTCCCACAAAAAAAAGCAAAGCCATCTTGTAACAAACAACCAGTTTTAGTTTAAATTGGTAACAATAATGTACGCTAAATACATTAAATAAAGGGGAATAAAACAGCTAACAGTGCAATCTAGGGACGCATTTCCTTGGCCCACTTAGCATGCAATCACTCCTTCCGTTCCCACATCAATAAAAAAATTAGGGGAAGACCGTGACTCTACGTGACTTTGAGAGGTCCTCTCCCCCTGTAATCATAAATCGTAAATAACACATGTAAAGAGCACTTGCACCTGTAGATCAACTGAATAAGACATACAAACCCTATATTTGCAGGTATACATAATGTATGGAAACATAGCATAGCAGGTATAGATCAACAGAATACCACATAAACCCAACTTTGCATGTATAGGTTAATTGAAAATGACATGTGAACTCAGTATTAGATCTAATAAACAGAATCAGAGATACAAATTCTGTATAACCTGAAAAGGGTTTGCAGGTATAGATCGAATGTATAGATAAAATAAACAACACATAGAAACAGCACGGCAGGCCTAGGTAAACTGAATTAGACATACAACCCCTGTATTTGCAGGTATAGATCAATTGGAACTCACATGTGAACTCAGAAATAAAGGTATAGATAAAACCTCTAACACACCCTCTTGCACACACCAAAGTCTAGCCCTGGTGTACACATTGTCCACATAGAACTTGACCAGCCACCACATTACACACATAGGACATGGATGAGCCATATCTGTTCCCAAACAGACCAACATAAGACATCTTTCTCCCCTAACAGCCTGCCTGTGCCATCTTGGTTTCCAAGGCTCAAACACCCTGCTTGTGCCATCATTACCTTTCCACAAATCACTTATACATCTATGATACACGCACTTCTACAGTCACTCACTCATTCACTCTTTCATTCACACAATTATTACTGCATTTTCACTCACTCATTCACACAAATCATTTATACAACCATTACTGCATTTTCAAAAATGATTCAAGCAATTAATCCACACATTAATTCACACGTTCCCTCATTCATACACAATTCATTCACACATTCATTCATTCTCCAAACCATTCACACTATTCATCCACCCATTAATTTATTCATTCTCACTCATTCACACAGTTCATCCAAACATGAATTCATTAATTCTCTCACACATTCACACAATTCATCCACACATGAATTAATTAATTCTCTCATTCAGTCACATAATTAATGTACACGTTAATTAATTCTTTCACTCATTCTCACAATTCATCCACACATTTATTGATTCTCTCATTCGTTCACACAATTCATCTACTCATTAATTCATTCTCTAACTCGTTCACTTCAATATTCTTACTAACAGACATTGTCTGTAATGTCAGAAATTGTTGGCTCAACATCGAAGTGATTTTTATATGTAAATTTGGCAACATGTGTTTTAACCCATTTTTGAGAAAGCTGTGTGCATTGATCTTGCAGCCTATTTAATAGATAACGTAAGTCAAAATAACAGATGCTTTAATTCATGTTCACAAGCAGATAATATACAGCTGTTAAAAATATATCCCGTGTTCTTTCATGGGAACGTTTCACACATACAGTAACAGGAGCTTAAAGGTTGTAGCTAGCTTACATTTGATCTATTCTTGGAACTGACTTTGTTTATTAAATATACAGTTTTCTTATGTCAAAATATAGTTAATGCTTAACAATGTTCAAAAAACAAAAAAACATACCCCAGCATGCACCTGGTTCAGAAGGATTGTCGTTTGGCTTTGGTATATATTTGGTATAAATTGTTGAAATCTGTTGATGATTGGTAGAATAAAATCAAACCTTTTGAGTTTATCTACTTGGATATCAATTCAAGGGATGTTTAGGGAAGAAGAAGAAGAAAAGAGAAATTGTAGAGGGGCACACCCAAATAATACAAATTAAAACCCATTTAAGATCCACACTCCCCCCCCGAGAGGCCACAAAATATGGTTTGCTTATGGAATACATATAAAAAAGGGTCAGGTTCTGTTTATTATTGGGTCTGGTGATCTTCTCTGTTGGTTGCACATTATAAATTGACGGACAAATTCCATGAGCCAGGTAGCAATGGCTTCTACAGTTTTACTGATTATTTCTAGATTCTTTGTCATCTTATATTGAATCTTATGGACTCCACTAAAAATATGATGCTGGTCCCTTGGTTTTCATTTCCGGCTTCTAAATTTATATAGATGTATAGATTTGTCCAACCAATATAGAGTACATTTACATTTCACATTCACCAGATTGTAAACTCTTTGTAATAGCTCGAGGAATGCAAAACAGATGTATATCTGTGTTAACGCCTGATGTTGATAGAGATTCCAACCCTTTCTGTATTTTTATTTCCTTCCTCACTGCCCATCTCCTACAATCGCAGAAGCAACGGATGCAATTATGGAAAGGCCCTCTCAGTGGACAGCTGTGGGCTAAAAAGAGAGTGTTTCTGTCCCATTAGGCTTCCAGCATTCTCACATTAAAAGACTTGAGTAAAACTTATCACTAAAGCTAATTAAATTTTTTGCTAATTCCCCCACTCAATATGAATATTAGTTTTTTTTTCAAGATAAAGTTCTTCCACATTAAGTTTGCTCCCCATGTTCATTTGCTGATGGCATAAAATGACACTCAATGACATAGTAATTACAAACTATATTATCCATGCCTTCATCATTCACCTTTACCAGGGATTACCTGTAATTAATGGAATCTTCACAGCCTGACAGTGAGAAGTACTATGACATCATAAGAATGTTTATTTAATGTTGCCTTCACACTATTTTTATGTTAACAGATTTTGTTGGAAAAAACAATAAGACAAAGTACAGTGACAAGGAAGGAAACAAAGAACCTTTAGTGCAATTAAACAGCCCTAAAGGGGAAATCCTTCCAGAACTAGGCTGCAGTCCATATCCTAGTGATCCAGACGAAGGCAAACTTGGAAGACAAAGATTTCACTGCATTCCAAGCAAATAATTCCTTCCTGACCCCTGGAAATGGCAATCGGTTACTTTTGCCTGGATCAAAAACAGACCACAGAACACTCCCTACAAGGGAAGGACCACTGAAATTACCAATTCATGGGGGAGTGGCACTCTTAAGTGCTCCTCCATTCACCATATAAAAGGTAAACTCTTGGCTCCACCATGGCCTTTTCAAAACAAATATATTTAAAAAACAGCCTGGACCATAGACTGGAGGCACCTAGCAATCTATGGGCTTCAAGCTAACTCTGCCTCAAGGGACAAGCCTTACCACCTCCACAGGCACTCTCTTGACTTTGTCAAAAGGCAGAGACGTGGACTTCTTAAGACATTCCAAGTGCAGTTAAAAAGTTCCTTTATCCTAATTGGGCTCACACGCTGCAGTCATCTGCTTTTATAGTGGGCTATTATGACAGAGCAAGCATTATGATATAAAGTGGGTGTGGCTCTAACATGCCTTATATGGTTACCTGCTAAGCGTTATGATGTAAAGTGGGTGTGATGTAAAGTTGGTCTCTCCCTCCAATCAGGGAAGAGGTTGTTACCTTGGTGCATGCCGAGGCTTTGCCCTTATGCAGCAATGCTCTAGTGATGCAGCGGGCTAACCAGAAAAGAAGGAAACAGTAAGAACAGAAAGAAAAGAAAGAATAAGCACAGAACAAGAAGAGAAGATATGGTGACACAATGGCGGTAGGAAGATATTGAGAATGTGACTGAAAGTGGGTGAGGGTTAATATCTTTTCAAAATGAAAAAAGCCCTCTAAACTTTGAGGGCAAAGATGACACAGACAAGCTGTTTGGGGACAAAGATTGGAGCAAACAAGCTATTTGGGGGCAAAAAATGCACTGTTAAGCTGTTGAGGGGAAATGTGGCACTCATAAGCTGTTTGAGGGCAAAGCTGACACTGAGGGACATGTAGCTTGGTGAAGTCAGGAGACCCCGGGGAAATTTTCACACCAGGGCCCTTTGGTGTCTAGATTCGCCCATCTGACTTCCAAACAGTAAAGCTTGATTAATCACTCCAAAGAATACATTTCCACTGCCTAACCTAAAACATGAGGTTACTGAAGTCAGCCTTTAATAAAAGAGAGGAAAAAAATCTGGTTGCTATCTTTCAAATTCATTCATTCAGTGACTATTGCAAAAAGAGAAAGGGAGGCAAACTATTTAGAGTGGATGCCGAACTACTTGATGAGTTGGTCATCTTGGTTGAAAGTTCAGAAAGGCCATGATTGCAAAATATTTCCATAGGGATTAGGATAGCCTGCTCTGGTGTTATCTAGTTGCCTCAGGCTCGCCTAGGGGTTTTCCGTGTTGAGCCATGGGTGAGAATTATATACATTTTCTCTTGTAGAACTTAGTCACGTATGTAGTCTAAAAAATTTAAATTGATTCTATAGTTGACTTTAGGCGTGTAAGGCTACTATATACATAGGTTACATTGTTTTTTTAACAAAGACAGAAATTGCAATTTATTATCTGTACATCACTTTTTCATCTCCCAAAAGATGATATTTCACTTAGGAACTAGTTGCATTTATGCCACATACTTACAAAAATGTAGTGATTACTTCAATTTTCTTATCTATTTTGTATTTTTTGACACATTGACATTATAGAAAATAAAGGATGCTTGCATTAGAACTTCCTGTATCTAAAAAGTCACCTTTACTCATTCAAAAGCTGACTTCTTTCAAAAAAGGCTTGGAAATTAGCAACAAATACAAATTTGTTCAGTAATGGCTACACAACGAATTTCAAGTAATACATTAAAGGTAGGTCTGGTTTGTGTGTTTTCTTAAACTATATAAAATAAACTAATCATTCAGCCCATAATCAATCTCTTTTGTGACAATCAAACTTTATGCAAACAAGGACACCTTTGCATAAAACAATTGACTGTGCTAAATACAGCACAGCAGATTTTTATTGTTTGCAACAAATTTAATTTCCTGCCCATTTGGTTTGTCCAAAAATTTGGGGGCATTTTTAAATTGAGAATGAAATTCATTCACATTTACTCTCACTGAGTCACTCACACTCTCATTCACCCATGCTTCACGTTGTTTAAGAATATTAACTCGATCACCCCCTCATTTAGGTCTAGACACCTGTTCAATAACACGAAATTTAAGGTCGGTCAATTTATGTTTCAACTCATTAAAGTGTTATGGGACCGGTAAAGCCAATTTTCTTAATTTGATGGCGGATTTATGTTTGGAAAATCTACTTTTGATCTTCTGTGTAGTTTCTCCCACATATAAAAGGTTACAAGGACACGTAAGTATATAAACCCACATAATGGGAATTAAGATTATACCATTCTGTGGGTGTTTAAATATGTCCCCCTTCAGTTTATCAGGACAGGCCATACAACCTAAGCATGGGGAAATTGCCACATTTCTTAAACCCAAAAACTGCTGTGAGTTATCACGTTGAACATTTTTAAGCTCAGCATGGACCAACTGATCCTGAATGGTACCACCCCTTCTATATGCCATAAGAGGGGGTGATGCAAATGCTTTTATCATTGGGTAACCATCAGATAATATATGCCAATGTTTTCTAAAAATCTTTGTAACACCTCTGCTATGGGTACCAAAATCGGACACAAAAGCCAGTCTGTTCTGAGGAACCCTATGTGTTTTAGATAACAAAGATGTTTTCTTAACAGATCTATATGTATTATCCAATAAATTTGGGGGATAACCCCTATCTAAAAACATTTTTGACATCTCTTTAAATCTGGTTTCTTGTCAGAAACAATCCGTTTTACTCTGATAAATTGACTTTTTTGGTAATGATTTTAACAATCTTTCTGGGTGGGCCGAGTCATATCTAAGAAGATTGTTTCTATCAGTCGATTTAACATATGTTAAAGAAACATATATAAAGAAGCCATGATTAAGAACCGTAAGGTTTGAAATGCGTTGACGTATTTGTTCTCAATCACTTGAGCACATCTCTTTTTTTCTCTTTTTTTGTCTATCATGTTTTAACTGGTGTAATTACATTTTGAATTTTTAAACCCTTATTTGTGGAGCTGGATCTTCTATCTATACTGTTATTTAAAGAAACATATGTTTAACATGTTTTAATTTATTGAAGGACTTGGTGCACCATCTCACTCTGAGTGCTGCATTCCAACCTTTTTTCTGTGTAAGCTATTCAGTGATCTGACTAAACTGCCAGCAATGACTATACATTTAACAGTTCAAAAGCTCAGAAAACACTACATAGAAATCACAGAAAACCTGAAAGCTATTAATTGAAGCATGTAGTTTGTACAACTGCTCAAATGGATACATTGTTTGTACGTTCATTTCAGACCATCACATTTCTGGAATAGTAGGCAACAGGATGTTGGTAGTCCTTGTGCCACTGGAGTCCAGATGAGCAGTCTACGTGTCAAGGAGAGTGCTGAGATGGGCTCAATGATCTGTGAGAAGTTTTATGTAGAAGTCGGCAATGCCCACAAATCATTGCACAGCTGTCCTGTTTGTGGGCTTTGGACACTTTAATACACCTGTTACCTTTTATGGGGATCCATGTCTAGTCAGTAAGGGGATATCAGGAATACCCAGGAATTACACGTTGGATACCTCAAAGATGCATTTCTCTAGTTTTGCATATAAATTGTGTTGTAGATGATTAAGCGACAAGCACAAGTGGACACGGTGGGAATTCAGATTGGGGAAATAGATAAGGATGTCATTTATGTATATGATCACATACTGATCTAGAATGTATCTGGAAATGTCATCCTTAAAGGTGGCAGGGGAATTGCAGTCCATACGGTATAACATAATTTGACCCTTGCATATAAGGACCAGAATGTATGCCCCCCAAGAGGTCAATCTTTCTGAAGACACAATATCATTGTCATTATCTTTGTGAGATCAATGTGTGTGATGACCTAGTAAATTTTATACCCAGGTAAGTCAGGAAATGTTGTCTCTATTCCAGTTTTGGTAGGACACTAGAGCAATTAAATAAGGCACTGATTAGTGCTGGAAGGGACGTCTCAGGAGTTGTCAAGGAGGTCAATATGTTGTCTGCTAAGAGCCCAAAGATGGTTGGACGAGCCTTGTCTAAAGGGAAGCCCAAGATCTCTCGGGTAGAATGGATTAGAATCACCAAAGGTTCCAGGGCCAATGTGTATAGTAAGGGGGAGAGAGGACAGCACTGACACGACCCATTAGTAATATGGAACAGGGTCAAAAGAAATCCTTGTAAGGATACACCAGTCTCTTTCCTGCTGTGTTCTGGCTATTTATCTCTCCGTCCTTCGGTGGTCTCCGCATTTACCATTCTTTCTGTTGATTATCCGTGTTGACCCTGGCATGGCTGACATCCCACTCTGGTTCCTGATCTCTGTTTCTGTTCCTGACTACATTGTCCTCTGGTATGTTTTGGCTGACTTCAGGCTGTGGATTTTGAGTATGTGTCTGGATTTTATTATTTATTTATATTTAATAAATGTGTGATTAAACTGCTCTATTTGGTTTTTTGGTTCCTGAAAGGAACCTTGCAGTCATTGAGTCGACCATGAATTCCTCTGTATACCAAAGTATTCTAGAGTCAGATATGAGGCCATCTGTCTGACAGATAAAGCTTGGCTTAAATTGGGTCATACAATAGGACAATGATCCCAAGCAGCAACAGAATGGCTTAAAATAAAAAGAATCATGACATTGCAACCCGATTAAAATGCTGTGGAGTGACCTTAACCCCTTAACGACAAAGCCCGTACATGTACGGGGTTGCCATGCAACGTGATAACGACAATGCCCGTACATGTACAGGCTGCCGTTAAATAGCCGCATCGCCGCGATCGGCGGCTTTGCAGCATCCACGGAAGCCTCACTTGAGGCTGACCATGGTTCCGGGGAGGAAAGCCCTCCCCGGCAGAAAAAAATTGGTGATTAGTAAAAAAAAAAAAAATTATTGTTCAAAAATGTTTACATTTTTTTTAAAAAAATATGGTAACATGTAAAAATCCCCACTGTCACCAAAAAACAAACAAACCATTTTTAATAAGCAAGTCCTACAATTCTTTATCTTCACAGTAATTCCCGCATGGAAAGAGTTAAAATATTGGCATTACAAATGCCCATAGGGTGTCTAGTATTAAAAAATGTATGAGTTGAAGGGGTAAATTGAATTGGCCGGGTTCAAAGCTGTCCCAAATATTGGACATGGGGGCAGTAGGATCAGATGTCTAAATGGCAAAAAATACACACCTCACAAAGGCGGCCTTTTACCTCCCAAATAACCCTAAAAACCCATGCATGTGGGATATCACTGCACTCAGGAGATGTTACTGAACACATATTGGGGTGTTGTTTGACATGGACATATACAAGGAGCAATAAATTTATACCTGAAGTACAACGTGTGTGAAAAAAAAAAATTACTACCATAAAGTTTCACAAAGGCTGGTGGTAAAATGGAATGGGTTAAAATACCAGCATTTCAAATACCTTGGGGTGTCTAGTTTTTAAAAATATATGATTTTATGGGGTAAATTGCATTGGCAAGCTTCAAAGATACCCGAAATGGCACATGGGAGTGAGGAAGAACCAAATTTGGAAAAAAATGGTTTTAAAATACCAAAATGCTACCTGTACTTATTGCCCCATAACGTGCAGAAAAAAGCAAAAAAAACATAAAAACAGTGGGTATTTGTAAACTCAAGACAAACAGTAGAATCTTTTTAGTAGGTTTTTTCATTAATTTTTGCAGATGAGTTGCTTTTTGTTTAAAAAGTTATAAAAAGGGGGAGCGTGGCCGGCTGAGCTCCAAGATGGACGTGCAGTGAATCTGCTCCTCCATGACGCCCTACAATTAGCACTGATAACGGCTACCTACCTCGTTTTTCTACATCGCCTCCGTTCGCAGAGACGCCCGGCATGACTGGGGGCTCTCGTAAACTGCCGAAGAGGAAGACAGTACCAGCCATCTTCCAGAAGAAGTCCACTGCGGCCGAAGTTCCCGCGCTTCCCATGATGGCGGCGTCGGGCCCAACTGACGATGGGGCCTCGGTTTCCTGCACCAAAAGGGACATGGAGGAACTTAAAGATTTGGTCTTGTCGGTCAAGAAAGACCTGATGGATCACATCCACGCTGAATTACGCCAATTGACGCGCGATATCTCGGACATTGGCTCCCGCACGGACGTACTCGAACGTACCCATACTGACCTTAGACGCGGGCAACACCTGCTGGAGACTGAGGTGGCTGCCCTGCGCCACGAAATCGACACACTACAGGATGCCCAGGAAGACCTGGAGAATAGATCCCGTAGGGCCAATTTTCGTATTCGGGGTGTCCCGGAGACGTACCAGGACCCCGATGAGGTGTTGCATCGGATTCTCCCCCAGCTCCTGCCTGATGTCCCACCGTCGGACGTTGCCGTGGATAGGATCCACAGGGCATTGAGGCCTAAACCCAAGACGGCTGACAACCCCAGGGACATTATTGTTAAGCTGCGTGACTACGTGCTTAAGGAAGACATCATGCGGGCGGCCAGGTCTGTGCAATTGCGCCTCGATAATTTTGAACTTCAACTTTACGCGGACTTATCGCCCAGAACGCTCCAAAGGCGCAAAGCTCTCCAACCTGTCACGGCTCACCTACGCGCACACGATGTGCCCTATAGATGGAGGTTCCCTTTCACGCTCCAGGTCATCAAGGAGGGTGCCAGTTACATCCTCAAGGCGCCCTCGGAGGCCGTGGAGTTCCTTCACTCTTTGGGCCTTCCCCCGTTAACATCCAGCCGCAAACGCAGCCGTCAGGACCGTGGGCCCATCGCGACTGCCGACTGGACGGATGTCCCGAGCTCCTCGCGCGCAGCCCCGTAGACTACGGACTGCTCCGTTTCTCTTACAAACCTGTTCGCCCCGGGTTTGGCCATCCTGATCGTCTAGACGACGTGAGCTACATTCCTGACATCGCGTAGCCCTTCGACAACCCTCGGCGTGGACTCCTTCTTCGACCGGGTCATCGTTCCGGCACTCCGTCCATCCCCAGCCGCCCAGCAGCGTTTTGGGACTCTCCGCGCCTGTGGTATCCTTTGCGGTATGGGGGGTCATAGACTGCTGCGACCTCCGTCCACCGCGATGTAGCGGGCAGACTCTATAGTAGTGCTATGCTTACGAGACTCTATCAGGGTGGCCTCAATATTGGGGCCTTAGTCAGTTTAGTTTTGTTTGATTTCTTGTTTCTTTCTCAGGATATCGCGTTTTCATTACTCTCTATTAATATAATTTCCCGTTATCGGCATTTATTTTCGGCGTCCGACTGCGTTTTTTGTACACACATTTGTCTTCCTCTGGCACGCACTTGCACTTCATTGTTTAGGGGTAGACACCAGTTACACAGGGCTACGGAGGCCATTGCGGTAGTTCGTGCCGCCAATTCCCCTTTAAGACCGCTGCTGGTCTTCACTCAGTCTGGCGCTATGCCTCTCCTACCGCCGATGCTTCGGCGCAGGGGGCTGTTGGCCAGGTTGAACCGTCGCATACAGCCTAGCCCATTATCTGTTGTTGTGCATCATGCTGTGTGCTGTATGACCTTTGTTCTTCTGTCTCTTTCTTTCTTCTGCTTCTCCTGTTCTTCTCTTTTTCCCTTACCTTCCCCCTCCTTTTTTTTTTTTGTTTTTGTTTTTATTTATTGTTTTTTATTTTTTGTGTGTCTCCAGGCAGCCTCCTTCAGCTTTCTCCTGCCGGGTTAAATGTCTGGTGATCTGAAGCTTATTTCCCACAATGTCAAGGGGCTCAACACTCCTCAAAAACGGCGACTGGCAATGACCTATTATCATAAACTTCATGCTGACATTGTCCTTCTGCAGGAAACTCATCTACGCCCCTCCCACATCCCACAGTATTGGGGCAAGCGTTTTGGTACACACTTTCATGCCACACACCCCTCACAGAAGAAGAACGGAGTCAGAATTTTTATCAAACCATCACTAGGCTTTCAGCATCAATCAACCAAGTCGGATAAATGGGGCCGATTTCTTCTCATCACGGGTCTCCTGCACAATAAGCCAACGGCGATTCTTAATGTTTACGCCCCCTCCACCTCGGCGGCCTCCTTTTACTCCACCCTCGCCGACTCCTTGTTGCCTTTGCGGGGTCATCAATTATTTGTTGGAGGTGACTTTAATACGCTTTGGGATCTTCACTTGGACAGAAAGGGCCCTGCTTTGCCAGTCCATCCTCCACTCAACTCTAAACATCTCAGAGATTTCGCAGTGACGTCGGCTCTAGTGGACGTGTGGCGTCTCCTTAACCCGCGGACGTTGGATTTTACTTTTTTTTCGCACCCACACCACTCCTACTCGAGAATTGACTATCTGTTCGTGGCCCAACATCAGGCTAATGCTGTCCGCTCCTCGACGCTCCACCCTATTATCTGGTCAGACCATGGAGCTGTTGAGTGCATCTATCGCCTGTCAGACTGGCATCCGGGCTCCAGGCCATGGAGACTGGACGAGTTTCTCCTTACGGATCCGTCGGTGCTAGAGGAAATCTCGGGCGACTTAGATGAATTCTTCGCGTTTAACGACACCCCTGACATGGATCCGCTTTTGATTTGGCAGACGCATAAAGCTTATATTAGAGGCTCCTTCATACGTATCAAGGCCCGTCGCAAAAAGCTACGCCAAGAAGCCATAACGTCCCTTACCGACAGGGTGAGCGCTTTGGAAGCGGCACACAAGCACTCCTTGGATGCAGCTGCACTACGCGAACTGATCCAGCTGAAAGGGGAACTGAACCTTCTCCTTAGCAAGGAAGTGGTGTACTCACTGAATGCCACTAAACAAAGGTTTTTTGAAAAGGCCAATAAACCGGACTCGATGCTGGCTAGAAGGTTGCGCTCCCAGAGAAAGGCACAAAATATCTCGAAGATTATAGACTCTAACAATAAAAGCTGGTTCCACCCCCGCGATATAGCGGACCAATTTGCGTCTTTCTACCAAAGCCTCTACGACGGCCAGAAGGCTCCCCTAACAGCTCAGGACCCGTCTCGCCTCCATGCTTTTTTGGATTCGGTGTCCTTGCCCCGGCTCTCGGTGTCCCAGATGGAGCGACTCGGCGAGCCCTTCAGTGAGGAGGAACTTCGTGACGCCATTGCCTCCCTTAAGGCTTCTAAAGCTCCAGGACCTGATGGCCTTCCCGGCTCTTATTATAAGAAATTCCAACGCCAGTTGTTGCCTCGTCTGCTTTCCATGTTCAATGTCTTCCTCACAGGGGTGCCTCCGACTTGGGAAATGCAGATGGCCAAAATTATCGTCATACACAAGGAGGGGAGGGACCCCGCTAGTTGTAGTAGCTACCGCCCCATATCCCTCATCAACGCGGATATCAAGCTGTATGCGAAGCTGCTGGCGACTCGCCTGGGGGCTGTCCTGCCCTCCTTGGTGCATCCGGATCAAGTGGGCTTTGTTCCCAATAGAGAGGCCCCGGATAACATTCGCCGGACGGTGGACTTGATTGAGGTCGCCAAACTTACCAACCAAGAGTCTCTGTTGTTGGCTTTGGACGCCGAGAAGGCCTTCGACAGGGTCGACTGGAAGTATATGTGGGAGGTCCTACGGAGATTTGGCTTTCATGACGGCTTCCTGAGAAGTGTCCGTACGCTCTATGACCAACCGACCGCCGCAATTGCTCTGATGGGATGTGAATCCTCTACTATTAACATCAGGAATGGTACGCGACAGGGGTGCCCTCTGTCCCCGCTCCTATTCGCACTCTGTATTGAGCCCCTGGCTGCAGCTATTCGACAAAACCCAGATATCACGGGAATTGTGGTTCGGGACACTCAGTACAAGTTAAGCCTTTTTGCGGACGACGTCCTACTTACCCTTACAAACCCTGTGGTGTCCCTTCCTAATCTCTACTGCACCCTCCGAGAGTTTTCACGGGTCTCTGGCTATAAAATTAACGAAACCAAGTGTGAGGCGCTGAATGTCAACTGGACAGACCCGAGCCGCTCGTCTATTGCATCTTCATTCAAATTTACATGGCAACCCTCCAGGTTAAAATATCTGGGTATCTACCTCACCACTGACTTTCACTCCTTGTACAGGACTAATTTTCCTCCGCTTTTCACAGCCCTCCGGAAGGAGCTTCGACGATGGTCCCAATACCCTATCTCGTGGCTGGGACGTATTTATGCTGTCAAAATGACCCTCTTGCCCCGACTCCTCTACCTTTTTCGGGCTTTACCATCACCAGTCAAACGGGACGAGATTGACTCTTTCCAAGCATCTGTTTTCCGCTATATCTGGGGTTCAAGGCGTGCGAGAATCAACAGATCCACTATGTATAAACCGAAACAATCTGGAGGTCTGGCAGTTCCCAATTTTTATCTATATTACCTGGCAGCCCGGATATCTCAACTGGAGGCGTGGTCCCTCCCTCCGGGTACTCTTCCCTGGATCGACATCGAAGGGGGATTTATACCTAGCTCTGACATCCATGTGATCCCCTGGCTGGATCCTCTGGGGCCCCCGGCGGCCCCTACTTTATCGGCGATTGCTACTACTCTCACCATCTGGCGCAAATGGAGACGCAAGCTTTCCCTCATGGGGGCTGTATCCCAGCTGTCGCCCCTGTTGCACAATCCCCTCTTCCAGGACGGAGTACAAGCGGCAAGATTCCGGTGGTGGCGGGATGCGAATTTGACCAGACTAGGAGCATTGGCCATCGGCAATAAGGTGCTCTCCTTTCAGGAACTCCAGGAGGCTAAAGGTGTCCCCAACTCGGAACTGTTTCGTTACCTGCAGTTGCGCCATTTTGCTCAATCACTGCTTCGGGTCGGAGACCTCTCGGCCCTCACGGTTTTTGAACAGCGCTTCCTGCTCCGCAAACGCCTCCGAGGCTCTATATCGCTACATTATGCTCACTTTGTGTCCGTGCTCCATCCTCAGCCTCCGACTTACAGAGCCTTGTGGCACAGAGAACTAAGAGAGGACATCCCTGATGAAACTTGGGATGAGGCCGCGATACAAGTACACAAGCTCACCGCTAACACAGTCATCCGTGAAAGGTCTTATAAAGTTATGGCCCACTGGTATCTGTCACCTGTGAGACTCTCGCGCATGACCCAGGGGAGCACCCGCAGCTGTTTCCGTAATTGTGGGGAGCCCGGTACTTACCTTCATGCCTGGTGGACCTGTGGCCACCTCCGTCCGATCTGGTCCTCCTGCTTCGATATGTTGTCCCGGGCGCTTGGAGTTGTCATTGCGCCGTCCCCAGAGCTTGCCTTATTATTCATGGACACGACTGACTCTTTGTCCCTCTCTGCTCTTCGCCTCATCCACCGTATATGTGCGGCAGTGAAACAAGCCATAGCCCGACACTGGAAGGGATCTCCCCCCTCTCAGGGGGAAATTAACGCTAACATCTGGCATATTTTTACCATGGAAAAAATGACTGCCACCCTGCGTGACGAAGTGCCTAAGTTCGAGGCGATCTGGGATCCTTGGATATCTACCTTTATGGATCCTGCTGGAGTTCACTCTGTTCTTCGCCTCTAGGCTCCTGGGCAGAGATTGATACATCGTCATTGTCTTTTTTTTTTTTCTTTTTTTCTCTCTCTCTTTCTCTACCCTTTCTTGTCTTCCTTCTTCCCCTCCCCACAATCTCTCTCTTTCTCCTTGTAGTCTCTTCTCCCTCCATCAGAAGTAGTCTCTCGACACTTCTGTATAAAAATAGAAAATTGCGTTGGTGTCACATCACTGTACCCATGGTTGTTTGTATTCTGTTATGGCTGGGCATTCTTGGTCCATTATTGCATATCCGACATGTTCTGACATGATCACAGCCCGCATGTTGCGTGCCTTCTCTGTACAGGTACATTATATTCTCTGATGCACTACATGCATGTATGTTTTTTGACCTTGGGTGCGAGCTGTCTATGTTCAATGCTCATACGACTGTTGAGTTTCAAGTTACTTATTTCTGCCCTGTGACCATTGCTAATAAAAGATTTAAACA
>VKOC01020493.1:0-26604 GCA_009364415.1 Spea multiplicata
GGGAGAGGTGGTAGATAGGGTAGATAAGGAGGGAGAGGTGGTAGGGAGGTAGAGGGGTTAGATAGGGAGAAAGGAGGGTAGCAAGAATATTGAAATAAAGAGAGAGAGAACATGGCGTATGTTCAGCTGTTTGGGGACAAAGTTGACACAATGTGTAATTTGGGTGCTGGTCAGGTTCTATGTGGGCAGTGTGGACACCAGGGCTGGCTTTGGCATGTGATCTATGCCTGTAATTTAGGGGGGTTTATCTATACCTTTAATGCAGAGTTTATATGTAATTTCCAATTGATTTATACCTACAAAGCTGGGTTTTGTGTCATTCTGTTCATCTGTATTGGCTATATTTCCATACATTATTTATGTTTACCTGTAAATATAGGATTTGTATGTCTTATTCAGTTGATCAATACCTGGAGTGCTGTTTCCATGTGTTGTTTATTTGATCTATACCTTCAGTGCTGAGTGTACATGTGATTTCCAGTTGATCTATACCTGCAATGCTGGGTTTGTGTGCTCTGTTCGTTTATACCTGCAATGCTATGTTTCCATACATTATTTATGTATACCTGCAAATACAAGTTTTTTTAATCTCATTCAGTTGCATGTGCTGTTTCCATGTGTTGTTTATTTGATCTATACCTGAACTACAGGGTGTAAGTAAAAGAGCGGTATGGTTTAGTGAATGAGGGGATAAAGGGACTCTGGGGATGATTACAGGGGAGAGGACCTCTCAATGTCACGGTGCAGGACTGACTCTCACGGTCTTCCCCTGATCTGCAGTCAGTGTGGCAAATATTTTTTTTGGTATGGTAGCGGAGGGAGTGATTGCATGCAAGGAAGAGTTGAGCGGGGCCCAAGGAAATACTTGGGTAGGTTCCAATATATTGGCAGCAGGGTCTAATATTTATTTCTATATTGACAGCAGTGTTTAATATTTATATATATTGGCAGCAGCGTCTAATATTAATATATATTGGCTGCAGGGGCTAATATATATTGGCAGCAGGGGCTAATATTAATATTTATTGTCAGAGGGTCTAGTATTATATTCAATATTGCAGCGGGGTCTAGTATTTAGATGATAAAAGATGTCATCAGGGATCCGCGCTATGTTGCCGTCTCCCTACATATTGAAGCTGGAGCGCCACTGGTTTTTAGACAGTAAATCGATTATCGCACACAGAATATGTTCTCTTCACCAGATAGAAGTATTATGTGCCTTATATATCTATATAATGTGAATTCTTGAAGAGATTATTAAATTCTTTAATTAATTAATTGTCTTAAAAATATTTTTAAGGGATAGTGAAGAAGAGACTGGCATTTAGAGATTGCTGACCTTTTTACTTCTTGTATGGCGGTCTGTCTCTTTCTGAACTTCATTATTAATATTCCAACTCTCAGTACCTTTGTCAATAAGTCAAACTCTAGAGACACCCTACTTTGCCCTTAAAGTAAAATACCCCTTTACTTAGCTGAGCTACTACATTGTGCAATAATGAGAAGCAGGGCTATATTTGCCTTCCCTGCCCATCCACATGTCTGGTGTTGCTGCCAGCTGTCCTGTGTTCTGTTCTGTGAGCTTAGAATACGGTCTGTGGGATAAATAACACTACTACTCATGTGTATCTTTTTCCATTTAAATAGAAACTTTAAAAAAAGAAGTATACAGCAGAGTCTGTGCATGATCAAATCCCCAGACCAAGGTCATGCTTATTTACTGCTGAGTTTTTCACAACTTCCCTTTCAGAGTGGGCTGCAATGCATCGAAGATTTTTCATTTGTAGAAGCCTGTACATAGGGGTTGGAAGTCTAATGTCAACCCATTCTCTACCAGTAACAAATATTTACAGTATACTGCAGAAAGCAGTAGTGACATCATAAACCAAATACACATGAGACGAAAAGTCAGAAAAGTAGCAAATTGTGAACAGAAAACCAAATTGCCCTATCCATGGTACTGAACAAAATATACATCTAATGATTTCCTTTATTTTCTAATTACCATGAAGACTGTGTGATAGACAAAACTAAAAAAATAGTGTGCATCAGGTAAAAGACAGAAAAATCTCCCTGGAGGCCCAGTGCAAGCTTCCATGTTTCATAGAAAGTCATTAGTCTATTTGCAAAATAGTTGAAATAGGAGCAAGTCACACTGAAGAGCTTGCAGGTCCCTACATGATAGCATCAAAAGTTACTGTAAGTGTGCCATTACACAGAGAAATCTCCATATGCATATCAGACTGTCAAGGGGAGGAAGGGCAGTTCAGGCAAAATGTGAAACGTTTTCTATACACGGGAGAACCAACAACTCCGAATGTATGTCTCATCAGTGAGGTACGGCTAGGCATACCAATTCCAACCCCAGATGTACATCATCTGCAAATGCTCAGTTGGCCACTAGGTCCTGGCCTATTTTTCAACTGCAGAGACCGCATCTGCTGGTGTGCGTTATATGCCAAGTTAAGTTTTTGTTCTAGTCTGGCCATATAACCTGGACAGTGCTTTACATCATAACTGCAACATGGGTCTAGTAGATGCACTTTAGAATGACAACCTAATTTAATTTATATAATCTGCATTGTACGTTTCAATAAACATGTTTAATCCATGCTCACAGCATGTTTGATTAAATGAGCTACCACTTTTGGGTTCAACAAGGGAGTATATCAAGATAACCCTTGTACCTTAAAAGTGGAAACAACTACTGCCCACCACTTTGCGATAAGAGTGACTGCATATTCATGTGCTACCACCTCTCCAAAGCATCCAATAAACTGATTCAGTTTAATGGGTTCTAATAGAGACTACTAGACATTTCTTAAAAATGTTACTCTTCGTGACTCAAATGGAAGTGTCAAATGGAAGGAATGGCAGGACAGGTTGAGGACACCCAGGAAGCCTTCTTCTGGATCTTGTTCAACGAGGTAGTTATGCATACCTCTTTATGACCAATTGGGAAAATAAATATAACCAACATCAATGGTCTAATAAGTGCTACTATCATGGCTTTGAGCGGTCCTACCAGTGATTTAGATCAATTCATCAAGTATATCAGTTACAACGATCAGTCAGAACATAGTAAAGATCTCATAAACTTTGTGGATTTGAAGGTTTATATTCACAAGAATACTATAAAAACACAAACCCAATTCAAGCCTGTTGATGTCAACGGTTTCATCTATCTAAGTAGCAGTTATTTCTCCCCCTGGTTGAAAAATATGCCCAAGAGCCAATTTCAAAGAACTGGAAGCAGTTTAGCCCTACACGACAACAAAGCTGCCCCTTCAATGCATAGGCAGAACAACAAAGAATCTGAAGGTCAGGATAGGAGGGCATGTAGGCAACATTATGAGAGGGCTGAAGAGTCATAGTCTCCTCCTACATTTCCTTAAACCTCATAATAAAGGTCCTACATTTTTTATCTTTTACACCAATATGTATATATAAGGCAGGCTTAGGGTCCGTGCTGCCCATCATGTAACTTTATAATTTCTGAAACCCCTATAATGCACAATGCCCTCCAGATTAATTTAAGTACCCCTGCCTTACCAGCTTAGTTGAGTTAACCCTTAATTTGGCTGACCACTTGATTTAGTGAATAGGCCCAAATGAATGATTATGATTCTGCAAGGCATGATAAATTAGGTGCAATATGGCAGCCAAAAGGAGAGCTGTATTGGCTACAGGGCATCACAGGGGCTTTTATACATATGGACTTTCATGGGGCTTTTCCAGCTGTTAACAATCTTGCGCTTGGCTGCATTTTCCCTACAATGAAATATTAGCAAAGAAATAAGATTTACATCGAATAATCCCCTTTTTCTATAAAATTTTATTTTAGAACTACCTTTTTGGTGTTTTGGTTATGCATTTTAAAGCCCCCTCTTTGTTGATAACAGGCTGTAGATAAAGAATTTGAATACAAATAAAAATCATTCTCTAAGCTAGCTGTAGCTGGAACCTGCTCAGGAATCTCTCTAATCTTAGTTTATTTTTTTATTTTTTAATTAATATCCAAAGGTCATAGGAACAATGAAACCTATTCTTTGTGAGACATATCATTATATCTATGAGAGCAGGAACATTGGATAAATTATATGGACAGGTCCTCCACTCAGCCCGCAATATTAGTAGTATAGTAGGACCAATAGAAATGTTCTGTAATTTATGCAATCAACTGTGACAGCATTGCTAAACAAGATAAACCCTATAACCATTATATACAGTGGAGGCCTTAATACGTGGCAAAACCCACACTATAAAAATACTTGCATTGCTGGAATAGTAAGGGCCTATTTCAAGCCTCTTCTACATGTAGGTTACCTAGAACCAACCTCACACCTCATGGCTGAAAAACCTCTAATGGACAACATATTTCAGATAATAAACAACCTCCAATCTGTGATCTTACAGATGCAAGGTGCAGACACTACATGGTGGGTGAGGGAAGGTGTCAAAGCTGTTCTCCTGCCCTAGTATGGGTTGGGAGTATATGTACAGAGCTTGGCACTGACACATAGTACAGCAAACAAACTGATAAAATAAATGTATTTAGTGACTGTTCAATAGTCAGTACCTGGAAAATGTATATTATTGACAATGTATAAAATGTTCCACACACATACTCATCACAATGATCAGTTTGATTAGATTGAACATTGGTTGATATTTGGTTCATACTATATCTAACTTAATTTCCCATATGTTATGGAAACCAGCAGTAACACATAAAATTAACATTACAACCTTTTGCACCTAGGAGTTGAATCCAAGAGACTATGCAGCTGCTAGGCAAAATACAAACGCATACACAGAATCAGATGCTGTGGGATCAGGGCAGACACATGGAATTTGCGTGATATAATTAGTTTCGGGTCACTACTCAAGGAGTAATCCAAAGGTTATTGATTTAGGGAGGTTTAAAGATTGGTTCTAAGAGTTTTGCGACTCTGTGTGGGTATAGTCTATTTTGTGTGTTGCATCATTGGAAGGGTGTGATGTCATGCTGGTATGTGTTTCGACTGAATGGCAAAATTATTTAATGATATTTAAAATGATGTGATCTCTGAGTCAGTGATTTTATTTGCCCAGCTTCCACAAAAGCTGAATTTTTCTTTTAGACCTCTGTGTTTTCAGCCTATTAATGATGCTGTTTGAGAGTGTTGCCCTAAGGAAGTTGATAAGCGTTTTGGGAAAACGCCCATCCGGCATTTACTGGCATCCCCTAGACTGTGATTTCTCTGTAGCATATAATATTGAGTGATTTAATCAGCTGCTGGTTTAATCCTTTTATGCAAGGCATCTGCTCCCAGGTTTCCTGCCAACCCCTGCATTCAGACACATCAGGATAAACGCTCTGGGATTAACAGAATTATTGTGCTTCCCTGTTAACCACTTTGGGGGCTATTAATTGCTGCCTGACAATGTCTTGTATGTATGAGTTATTACTAGAGGGTACTAGTTTATCAGTCTAGACTGCAAGGAGTAAAACACATGAAAAGTAAAGTTGGTCTTGGCTAAAATAGAGAATAACATTGCTTCCTTAAATTAGTGCTAAACTACATTATTTCCCATTAGATTTCTTAGTTGGAGATTGCAAGTAATACTTGTGCTAGTGAATTTTAGCAGAATACCACATTTAGATCGTTTTTGCCTATCAACCAGATCCCCAAACTTGGACTTCTGTGAGGATATCCTAAAATCGTGTTGTATAAGCATATAATTAGTGCTAGGAGGGTGATAATCATTAGTAGAGTGGATAATTGGTTCCAAAAGTAAATAGGGTACAAAAACAAGACACGTGCTCAAGGAAGCTTTAAACTACTTATTAGGCAAACATTTTCAGCGCTTATTCTTCCAAATCCAAGTAAGGTCCCCGGGCTCTCACCATCTCACACAAGGGAGAAAGAACAGAACTGAAGGGGGAATACCTTGTCTGTTCAACAGGAACTAATAAAAAACACAGTATACAACTTGAACAAACTCCCAAAGCAGACCCACAGACTAATCCCCTCCCCATAAAACAAGAGGTCGAAAGGCATAAGCTGTTGTCCAACTTGTAAAGTGAGCTCTAACTCTCTGTCATTCAGCATAACCCCCAAAAACTTTGACACCCAAGTGTCCGCTCAAGGAGAGATGGGAGAGGAAAATAATGGAAGCCACAACCTGCAGAGCAAAAAAAAAACCACCTTGTTGATAGAATCAATTTTTGCAAGCACTTACCAAAATATAGATAGTTTCTATTAAGAACAAAAACATTGAATGTGCAATTGAGCATACAGAGTGCTTTCAATTTGACAAACTGTTTGCCGATAAGGCTTCATCAGAGGTAAGCACACATAAATCCTTTCTACAAATATAGAAGGAAAGAGAATATTAAGAAGACTATTTATAACAAATATGAATAGTGTCCTTAGTATAAACACGTGTACATATACTTGAAATAAAAATAGATGTCACGTAATACTTTGCCAAGTGGACAATGCCTGTCGTTGCTTTTAGGCATGCTATGATATTCCATGCATGTAGTACTTGTGTACTGGAAATGAACGGACATAGTTTAGGGTAACATAGTAACATAGTTCATAAGGTTAAAAAAAGACCAAAGTCCATCAAGTTCAACCTATATACATATTGTGTCCCTACTGTGTTGATCCAGAGGAAGGCAAAAAACCCTTATGAAGCAGATGCCAAGTGCCCCATACCAGGGGTAAAATTCCTTCCCGACTCCAAATATGGCAATCAGAATAAATCCCTGGATCAACGTTCTGTCCCTATTAATCTAATATCCATAGTTTGTAATATTATTCCTCTCAAGAAACACGTCCAGGCTCCTTTTAAACTCTTTTATTGAGTTTACCATTACCACTTCCTCTGGCAGAGAGTTCCATAGTCTCACCGCTCTTACAGTAAAGAACCCCCGTCTGTGCTGGTGTAGAAAACTTCTTTCCTCCAGCCGTAGAGGATGTCCCCTTGTTATAGATACGGTCCTGGGTATAAATAGGTCCTGGGAGTGATCTCTGTACTGCCCCCTTATATATTTATACATAGTTATTAAGTCCCCCCTAAGCCGTCTTTTTTCCAAACTAAATAACCCTAATTCTGATAATCTTTCTGGGTACTGTAGTCCTCCCATTCCCCTTATTACTCTGGTTACCCGTCTTTGAACCCTCTCCAGCTCCACTATATCTTTCTTGTACACTGGTGCCCAGTACTGTGCACAGTATTCCATGTGTGGTCTCACTTGTGACTTCTACAGTGGTAGAATTATTTCCCTGTCGTGAGCATCTATGCCCCTTTTGTTGCACACCATGATTTTATTTGCCTTAGCAGCAGCTGCCTGACACTGGTCACTACAGGTACATTTACTGTTAACTAAGACTCCTAAGTCCTTTTCTATGTCAGTCGTCCCCAGTGTTTTCCCATTTAATACATATTCCCAGCCTGGATTTTTCTTCCCCATGTGCATAACCTTACATTTATCTGTGTTGAACCTCATCTGCCACATCCCAGCCCAAGCCTCCAACCTATGCAGATCCATTTGTAATCGTGCACTGTCCTCTATTGTGTTAACCACGTTACAGAGCTTAGTATCGTCTGCAAAGATTGATACTTTACTATACAATCCCTCTACAAGGTCATTAATAAATATATTAAAAAGAATAGGACCCAAAACTGACCCCTGTGGTACCCCACTAGTAACAGTCACCCACTCAGAGTATGTACCATTAATAACCACCCTCTGTTTCCTATCACTGAGCCAGTTACTTACCCACATACACACATTCTCTCCCAGCCCAAGCATTCTCATTTTATGTACCAGCCTTTTATGTGGCACCGTATCAAATGGTTTGGAAAAATCAAGATATACGACATCCAGCGATTCACCCGATCCAGTCTTGAGCTCACCTCCTCATAAAAGCTGATCAGGTTAGTTTGACAGGACCGATCCCTTGTAAACCCATGCTGATATGGAGTCATACATTTATTTTCATTGAGATTCTCCAAAATAGCATCTCTTAGGAAACCCTCAAACAGTTTACATACAACAGAAGTTAAACTAACAGGCCTATAATTCCCCGGGTCACTTTTTGTCCCCTTTTTGAATATTGGCACAACATTTGCTATGCGCCAGTCCTGGGGAACAGACCCTGTCACTATAGAGTCCTTGAATATTAGAAATAGGGGTCTGTCTATCACATTACTTAACTCCCTTAGAACGCGGGGGTGAATGTCATCTGGACCTGGTGATTTGTCTATTTTGATTTTTTTTTAGGGTACATCCATCTATACATTTTGACCGGCAATATTTTATAAACAGACCCTTGTGGATTAATTTGAATACTATATGTGCAGATTTAGATGTTCTATACAACAGGACATAGGTTGAATGCCAGGAACATGTATCATTTATAAATCTGACATGCATTAGGATACAGCATAAACACACAAGGTGTGAATAACTTTGGTTTAGTTAATATAAGAAGGAAGCATTCTACTTACTGATGTAACATGCAAGTAACAACAATGGAGAAACACTTGTGTTTAAGGCTGGAAAAAACAGATGGTGAGACCTCTATAACCCCTTAAGGACAATGGGCAGTCCCTAAACCCATTGAAAATAATGCATTTTGAGCCCGTACATGTATGGGCCTTGTCATTAAGGGGTTAAAAGAGGTCAATGTGGTGATGAAACCTCACTACAAAGAATCAATACTGGCAGAGCCTTGTTTGTTACACTGAATGTTGAGGAGCACACATTCCAACTCGTTTGTGGGCTGCTGTAGAAGTCTATTCTTTATTTTGAGTTCCTCTGTTCTTTGTTTTTAACCTGCCCCAGCATGTTCCTCTGTTTTTTGGGTTTATTTCCCTACCTGCTACACGCATAGGAGTATTTTCACAGATAAACATATCCTAGGGTGCAGCAGAGAAGACCCATCAGTTACATACCTATGGTTCTATGCTTAAAAGACCTCTAAATGCTAAGACTCTTGCTTTCTTGTACATTTGTATTAAACCATAGACATGAAGACTTACGTATGATGCCTTCTGTTCCATCCACATGCTTTGGTAAGTAGTACACGGATAAGTCACTTTGCAATATCTCATCTGCAGTTGCCCTTGCCAGTCCAGCAGCCAAGAACGACAGGCAATTACTAATGGAAGAAGACAGAAGAAGAAGTTAGTCACATTGTCCTAAACAGATCGCAAGCTATTTCCTAAGCAAGATGCCTATACCTAGAGGGCAAAGAGTTTCCCAGTTATGTGCCATAATAATTTATACTACAGGTTTGTAGGTTGCTTTACCCATTTTTTATTTGAACATTATCATGTAAATCTAATTGTAAAGAAAATATCCTGCCAATGAGATCACTCTCCGTTGTTGGTCTATTTGTTGGAGGTGACAAAGCTAGATTGTTCACAATGTTTATGAGTCAAGCTGCTTTAATAACATAAAGCCTTTAATGAGTTTCTAACACCTCATTTGTTTGCTGGTACTTAAGTCATCTTAGGAAAAGGTTTCACAAAACCACTAAATACACCAAGTAAGGTTCTATTGAAAACTAATATGGAAAAAATCTTTGAACGAAAACTATATTTTAAGAAATATATCTATGCATGCTGATAGGAACATTTTTTCACATTGCTTAAAAAGAATATTCAGCTCTTGTCGAAAAATCACAGGGAAGGAATGTACTATGGTGAAGGCTCAATAGATTTCACTAATGTGCCATGAATTCTAGCATTATTATATTTTTAAGCGACTCATATATACAGTAAGAAAGAACTATAGGGGAATTGTGGGCAAAAAGCCATTTTACCCTATTCAACATATAATGATCTATACAATCTATTCAATGAGCGCACAGATGTCCCCAAGAAACTCTTTAGTAGCTGAAGTTCAATAACAATTAGTTGTGCCGTAACTCGCACCCTTGCATAGAATTAGTGGATTAGGTACTGGTGAATATACCTTTATACTGTATAAATGTTAATGTATTTTTGTAACTGTTTTACAATACAATACGATTTTGTGTGACAATGTGCCATGAAAATTCATAAGCTTCAGCCATTTTGGTTGAATTGAAAAGATACAAAAAGGGGATGTCATCAGGCCCGGACTGGCCATCGGGCACACTGGGCATTTGCCCGGTGGGCCAGGCCGCGGCAGGGCCGGATTGACTTAGGGGCTGATGGAGCTACAGCTCCAGGCCCCTACCTTAAAATAGGCCCAGTCAGGACCGGACTGACTGGGCCTATGCGGGCTTTACGGCCGCATTAACGCAGGGCATAAGGGGCACCTGCCCCTTAAGCCTGCTGCAACTGCGACCGGGTCCACCACTCTAAGGGGAGGGGAAGCTCCCACCAGGGCCGGCCTTACGGGTGTGCGGCCGCACAGGGTTTAAATTAAAACATCAGGTTTTTGTTTTTACTTTATTTAACATCCTCCATGTTAAATAAAGTTTTTTTTTAAGTGAAGTGAATAACATTCATAATCTTGTTATCATGACCCCTGTCGGTGGGTGGCATATATTAGGCAGCAAGTGAACATTTCATCCTCAAAATTGATGTGTTAGAAGCAGGAAAAATGGGCATTTGTAAGGATCTGAATGACTTTGACAAGGGACAAATTGTGATCGCTAGATCAGAGCATCTCCAAAACTGGGTGTTCCCTGTCCACAGTGGTCAGTATGTATCAAAAGTGGTCGCAGGAAGAAAAAGCAGTCAACTGGCAACAGGGTCATGGTGACCAAGGCTCATTAATGTATGTAGGGGGGGAGGCTGACACGTGTGGTCAAATCCGACAGAATAGCTACTGTAACTCAAATTGCTGAAAAAGTTAATGCTGTGCATCGCAGTTTGCTGCGTATGGGGCCGCGTAGCTGGAGAACATATGGCACCAGGATGAATCCATGGAGGCCCCACCTGGCAACCTACAGAACTTAAAGGATCTGCTACTAATGTATTGTGCCAGATACCACAGCACAACTTTAGAAGTCTAGTGGAGTTCATACCTCGACAGGTCTGTTTTGGCATCAAAAAAGGAACTACACAATATTAGGCAGGTGGTCATAATGGTATGGCTGATTGGTATATATATATTATTATTGATTGTTTTATATACCGCCATCAAATTCCGTAGCGCTGTACAATGGTAGACATAACAAGTAGTATATAAGATAACAAATTGACTTACAGAGGCAACAGGTGAGGAGAGCCCTGCTCAAACAATGTAGAGGGAGTTAGGGTGTATTACACAACAGGTAAAAGTGTCGTTGTTAGGGATGGAGCAGCCACACTAGTAAAAGTATTGCAGGAGATGGACTAGGAAAGGTGAGCTAAAGGAATATGGGAAGGCGTTGATGTGCTATGTTGTAAGCATCCTTAAAGAAGTGGGTCTTGAGGGATTTATTTATATATATATATATATATATTATATATATTATATATATATATATATATATACACACACGAATATTATACATGCAATGTGCCAATCTACACTAATTTGTGCATTTTCTAAAACATTATTATCTGACATCTTAATGCCATAGTAGACATGCAAGTTTAATTTGCCTGATGAAGGCTTTTTATTTATAATTAGCCACTGTCAATATGTACTATTCAAATAAAAGCACCTTAATTTAGCTAAATCCTGTCCTCAGGGCCAACTAGTGCAACTGTATAATTCCCCATGAGAAATCAATACACACCTTTGAAAGCTTGCACTTTCATTTCTCAAGCATTTGGTAATAGCTCGACAAGGTATTTCTCCTAATGTAATTGCTTACTTAGGTTTTCTCCAGGGAGCGTTATGTAATTGTGTAGTGTCGAAGATAAAAATAAAACATGGCAACTAAAGCCCATAGTCAGTAGTTTGCATAATTGTGCTAATGTGCATTTCATATGCAAACAAGACTTTATGGCTATAGACAAGTAAAGGTCAGATTGGACGCATACCATTGTATAAAAAATTACTGTACTTAGGGTATAAATTCTGAATTCTGCTATCCCTGTGCCTTTGCAGCTTTGGTAAACGGGGGAGGTTAAACAAATCTCTGTTGCTCATACCTCCTGCTACTTCACTAAACCCCATAAAAATAAAAAAACTAAACTCCTTAAAAACCATCTAAAACAGGGGTAGGCACCAACATTACTCACGGTGGACATTTAATTTAATGATGTTCTATAGACCTCACACACCTCGCCACGGACACGTTGCCTATCCCTGATCTAAAAATGAGGGCAAATGATTGCGACCACCTACTGCCTTGTCCTACTACTCTTTCCTGTTGGTGTTGCTATATGCTGGTAGTGCATATAATAATTCTGAAAATGCTTTAGATGACATTGCTGACATTATAGAGCACAACCACTTGTCTCATGGACGGTACGTCTGTACGTATTTATTTGAGATTACACCGTAAAAACAAGCCAGTGGTGTTCCTGCAATTGTGCTTGTAATAAAAAATGATGTTAATCATTACCAACAGCATCAAAAGTGCTCTTTTGTGAAAGACAAAGCCTGGGAATTCCCCTTCACTTTTATGCATTTCATTGACCTGATTGTTAAGAGTGAGAAAGCTAGAAGAACTCTTATCCAGCCTCTTTAGTCTTTTATTAGCACCTGGAGATTCAGCAAAGGGAAATTAATTCAAACTCAGCCACTAGAGGTTTCAGCATCATAGCACATCCCCTCTTTAGGGAGCACCTACACAAAATTCTGCAAGTAGTATATGTAAATTACAGATATGACCCCAATATCTGAAGTGCTGATGATAGCTGAATGATGATAAAACCAGATTCAAGTTCCAAAAATTAGCATTACAGCAAACATTACAAATGATAAAAACCATAACAGAAAACATAGAACAAGAATATACATGTGGCACTATAAATAGAGACACAGTTAAGCATGGTTGTCTTGCTGTAGTGTCAGTGGTGTCCTTGTTTCATTATTTCTGTCTCATTACTTCAACATCCCAGCATCTCTTCTTTTAATCTCCTTTTATCTGACTCATTTGGGTCTCTTCACTAAAGACAGGAGAGTTGTGGCTTCGATTTCCTCACTTTACTGTACATTATGAAGAGCCATAATATATAGCTTCTCCTGCAGGATGAGCTTGGCTGGCCTTGTATAATGTATAGTTAAATCAGTGAGAGTTCTCCAGAGTTTCCTCATCCTCTCAAGATGGAAAACGTGCCAATGGTTTCTCCTTTGTAATATGTAGTGAAGTGAGAGCTGAAACCACAATTATCCTGCAAACTATCCTGATACCTTACCCTTCAGAGAATAAACCCCAATGAAAATAAGACTTTCATATTATTTCTCATTATTTATTATTCTCTATAATACATGGGTACTGGGCAGCTACCCTTTTGAGAAGCAAAGGGTTTGATAACCCATCAAAAATATAGTCCTCCGCAGAAAATTACAATTTCAAACTACAATCATACCTAAAAGTAATAAATTTAATTCCTATGAAAGAAATCCAAAAAAATTATTGCTAACATCTGAATGCACATACACGTTTGCCAAACATATTTTATAATCACATGTGCTGTTTTCTCATAAAAGAAATCCTCAGATTGTCACTACCACAGCAGAAGCCCATTAAGGCAAACATTATGATTACTTTTATATGTACAGTGTTTGTTTATTATGATGTCTCATTGCTCATGTTTTATAGAATATGTTTTGCTTCTGCACCTAATAATATGATATAGTTATATTCGGAAACATAATTTTGTGTGCCACAGTGCATATGTTGGCATGTCAGCAAGCTTTATTTCACATTCAATTACATGTGATATGCAGTACAGTATAATGGTGGCTACAATTTACTTCTACACTTACAGAGAGATTGGGAAGGTAAGCGTATATTGAGGAGGAATTTAACTAAAGTCTTCATTTTATGTAAGAAACTCTCAGATCAGATGTGTGGAATGGTTACTATCAGTTCCCATACAATAATATTGTAGTTAGAATGAATACTCTGTACTTGGTCAAACTACACCAGATGTAGGAATACAAGATCGGGTACCTCAGCAATCATTTAGACAATATGATGAGTTGCCCATTTGGGCAACTCATGACTTTGATGAGTTGCCCATTTGCACACAATAATAATGGCAATTAGCTTATAACAAGTGACTTGAGGATATATTTCAGGTAGCCCATACATGGTTTCACTAATGCTGAACACATAATAAAAGGAGATAGAAGGTGGTTATTAAGAGACTAAAAATACTAACGGAAAAATACAGCATTCTCTAAGTGCCTGAGTTAACAGTTGAGATTGCCAACCCTGCCATGAGTAGGTGGTCGAAACGTGTTAAAAAAAGCAAGCAATAGTAAATTCTGTAATCTGGATGCATGATGCCACAGCACAAAATAAAAATAAGCATCTATTATCTCTATAATTAGAAACATTTCTGCCATCAAAGCATGATGCATCCTAAACCCTTGGCATCATGCCTCCACTCTTCCTCCTAGCCTTGCATTTTCCCTGCCATACCCAAACCTACACACTGTCACTAAAGACCTCATTACAGAAACCAAGGGGTTCGCAAGTGCAAATCCTTTCTGATTGTACTGGCAGAGTGGGTGTAATGCCTTTTCTATCACATATACAGCTGCATTTTGAACCGTCTGGGAGCATACCATTATGACAAAGAAAGTCAAAAGAATATACCGTAATACAAATCACATTGGGTATCGTATTATGTGCATCCGTACACCCTCAACCAGTATGTTCAGCTATTTCCATGATGTTGTTTGATGTACTTTGGATCTCTGTATACAATATGTAATGTTGTGTTTCATGCACAGTGACAAGCAACAGAGATTGTTTGCTCAACGTCAGGATTTTATTCAGAGAAATATGTATGTTGTATGTCCCCAGTCAATAGGGGAAGTATTATTATCTTTTTTTAACTTATTGGTAGTGGATGATGTACTGGAAGTCACTATTACACTGATCTAAGCACTTTATGGTTTGAACTGGTATGCTTGTCACTTATCCCTATACACGTTTACTGTCTCCAGTCAAGGACACCTTCTGCCTATTCTCCACTCACCCGCTATAAGCGCCAGCCACATCTGTAAAAGAGGAATACTATATAGGCATATAGGGTTTTCAAAACACTTTAAATATATATATGACACTTAACTATCATACGGAAGAAAGAACACATGAGAGCTGTAGTGTTCCCATCACAAGTGTTCTGTTTTTTTAGTGCTGATACTTTTTTGTTAGAGATTTTGTAAAGGCAAATATGGATGTGGAAAAATAAAAATGTAATACAATAGATAACTACGCGCGCCTTTATTCTATTCAAATGTATAATCCGGCATGAATATTTCTCTCAGGATAATGCTAGCTGTATGACTCATTTTTAACAACGCTTGGAAGACATTTGGAGCAGAAGGCGAATCTCCCATTAAGCCCTCTTGAGACTGAGAAATGATAATTGGGTAATTATTTGGGGCCAGTACACGGTTGAAGGTTTTATTTTAAACTTCTCTTCCAATCAAAGAAAAATAGCTCACTTTTGCAAAAGATTACAATTATTCAGCCTTATCAAATGCCTGTTAAAATATTTTTCTCTCTGGTGCAAATACGTTGGTTAAATGCCTACGTTCCCCTAGTCTTACATGGGAGAAGTCTGCTCATATTTTATATTGTAATAATAATAACTATGTGCAAAACAATTAGGTGTGTAATAACCTAAACAAATATTACTAATTAATTGCTATTTCAGCCATTTGTCGATGTTGGGCAATGTGGAAAATTCAATTACAAAACTGAATTCTTTTAAAAGATCTCTGTGTATTTTCTATCAGTAAAATCAGATTTAATAATGACACTATATCAGAAAACACAATAATAACAAATTTCTCATCCCCGTGGTAACACGTAACGATGTATTCAAGTTGGACAGGTATTTATTTTTAGAAATAAATGTATCAGCAAAAAGGGTGGCCAAAGCAAACAAGGAAAAGCTTTTCATCAGAAACCCAATCTGGGCCAAGTCCTTTAGTGAAAAGACTTCTCGGTGGAGGGAATAATGTTGAGAAAGTTGTGGTAATTTTAATGGAGTCTTTTATACTCTTTGGAAGTGATGAGCTCTGCTAAGATCAACTTTGTCATCGTAATGGTAAAGAAAACATGATTTCCTATGTGTTATCCAGCTCCTCACTGTTCTGACAGTGGGGCCGTTAAGGAAATGTCTCACTGGGAACAGGGTGATAGGGTTAAAATATATGGCTGGCGTTTCCTGCAAGGTACATTAAGATTCAAAGGGCAAGAAAAATTACTTGAAGTAAAGGCCTTCCTTTAACTCCTTGAGTGCTACATGGGTACATGTGATGCTTATACCGCCGATATTCAGGTATTTATTCGGTAAAGATGACCTTTATTGGCTAACAGACATATTATACCATACATGGAAACAAGAGTCCACTTAGTATCCTGAGAAACATGCTTCAGAACTGTAGGGAAAAATCAGTAAAGAGGATGGGGTAGATGTGTAACTTTCTTCAAACATTTCCATGGTAGGCTTCCTTAAAGTTATGTTACAAGCTATTGGTAAAACACAATAGAGATTGTTCCTAAGAATTTAAACAATTGTAGCACAACATGTAGTTCTGCATAAGTGCTATGAATTAAGGTTTGGCAAGGTAACACGTTCATCTTTTTTGCACAGCCCTCTGTTTGGAAGCACAGGGCATGTCGCCCTTAATACAACCATGTATTTTCTCATCTGCAGCTTCACTATCTGTCCTCTTCTGGCTAAAACAATTAAAGTCATTTTCTTTTCTTTTTTTTGCAGAAGCAGACTGTAAATCTCCTAGGTCTGAACTGACTGGCTTATCAGAAAAGGTCATGGTACACAAAACAGCTTTTGTTTTTCACTTGTTTTGCAAGCCTACCAAGGAAGAAAAATGTTTCTTAACAGAGTGACCCACATATAAAACATCACATTGTATTAGCTAGTGTGGATTTGCATGGATGAGCAGGGTTTTCTTTTTATCATTCCGCATGTAGCCAATGAGGCGCAAGATAGCCTCAAAGGTTTACACCGATTACTTAAAAGGAACAACTATCCACAGAGACAGAACGCTTCCACCTAGCGTCACCTTTTGTACCCCAATCTTCTGCTTTTTACCTACACAAATCTGTTTATTTCCTGTTTTTTATGCACTGCCACTAAGCAAACATTCTGAACTCCTGGAAAAAAAGGGAAAGAGTGGGTTGGGAATTGGGTTTACAAAGACAGACTGACCTCCTTAAAGAAAAGACTCTTGGGAAGTATGAGGAGGATCAGATACATCTTTTTTATATGATGGAGCCACAGAGAGTTGGCACAGATAATTAAAAGCATCTCTGGCCAAAGAAAAGATTAGAGATGGTATAGTAGTTCATAACTAGTCAAGAGGTCTCTTGTATTCAATAGAACAGAAGGTTGCTGTGAGCTAACCATCAGTGAGGTCATTAACATCATTATAAACAATGATGGAGGACCAAGCCATCGAGCTTCTCCTGCAAGCAGGGCTGAGATCTACTATATAAAGCCTAGTTAATATGCAGCAATTTCTTGAAAGCCATCACACTGCCTTAACTGTGGATTTTACAGGGATAGCTCAGAGACTTACAAGAACAGAACCTTCATAATGCATACTGAAATTGGTGAGTTGAGTTGAAAAATTAAATTCTCTTGAATGATAAATGGCGATTGCCATTAATCACCAAATATGAAAAGTAATGATAAGAAACAATGAAATATATGACCAAACCTAATAGTAGCATACATGAAGATTATACTGGTAATTAAAATAATTTTAAAACACATCTCCCTGCTTGTGATACACTCACCTGCAGTCGGACCAGCTCTGGCTTGGCGAATGCTGTGTGTCCATACAAGATTTTTTAATAGAACATATACTGTATGTTTTTTGCCATTTTTACCAAATGTTGGTTTAATCAAGATACCCTTTATCTGTTTTTAAGGTACCCACACAAATTATACATCCTTTTGTTCAGAAAAAATAATCACAGACATACCCCACGTTCCTTACATAGTACCTTATAGGGTGGTGTTTTTAATACTTCTTGCTTTATGGGGTTTGGGGATAGTGAACGGGGGGGGTTATACTTTTTACATGTATTGCTAGGGCGATATGATGTCAGGGCTTTTTTTAAAAGTGCAATATGGATTGTGCACGTATGCCAGTGATGTCACAATAACATGACAAAGCACACTGTAATGCTTATTTTTTATGAATTTTATATTTATTTACATTTCAGTACATTTTTTTCTTTTTTTAATTTGTGAGTCTCTCCTGTGGTTCAGTGACCTTCTGGTTGAGGTAGTCAATAGACTGTCAATAGACAGCCTGATTTTGCATGCAATGGCAAGAAGATGTACTTGCAGCTGTAAAAACCAAATGATTCACAGGTACATCCTAAGGATAGTCTTGTCACAACTTTTGTGGATGTACCTGCATGTCTATAGGGTAGTTAAGAGGTTGACCGACTCACAGTGGATTTTAATATGCATTCTTTTTTGTCAGAGACATTATACTGTTCCCTTAATGGGATACATGTGAGCTAGCAGGACAGTTGGGCTGGGAAGTGACAGCTGAGATTAAGTTAGAAGCACAATAGGCAAGATCTAAGCAGTTGTATTTGGCGAAAAACACCTTTATAGCCAACAACCATCAGAACAAGATGCTGGGCTGTGGATAATATCAAGTGATGGCTGGCAAGGGGAAAGTAGATATATGTATAGAGTGATTATACTTTTGAAAACTTTGTTTCTCATATGTATACAGCTACTTGAATTAGATGGGTAGTACATGTCTTTGAAAACTAAAATGCTTTGGTCCAAAACAGCTATCCAGGGTTCATCATAAGGTAAATGCCAGCGTTGTTCATGAAAACAAAATCTGGCTCCGACAAGGTTCTCGAATGTAAAACGCCACATTTCACAATGAACTTGATGGACCTAGGTCTTTTTTCAACCTTATGAACTATGTAACTATGTAACTACATCTCTCTATACATCTACATTCAAATAAATGAAACAATAATAAGAAAAGCATGAAATGATTGCAGTTCTGACTACTACCTTGCTCCATCTTTCATTTCTATAGCTTTATACAATGTACGTATTAGTCACCATTCTCCAGAGTCACATCTGGGAATAAAAACAATGACTATTACGACATACATTTCTGACGCCTGGTTTGTAGAATAACGCCAGTGACTATGATTGTTGCGGTGATTCTGTAAGAACACAAGTGACATGCCTTCCGTTGGAATAAAAATCCATGCTGCATAATATTTAGTATATATTGTCAGACATAGTGTATGAACAATTGTTATGTATATATGACATGCATTAATTTCACAAATCTACAAAAACCTGTGGGCGATGTATTGCATGTATTAAATCGTATGTAAAAGTAATAGTAGTACTGAGTGTGTCTTCCTTTTATTCACGCAATGTACTCTGTGCAGGAATGCAGTGAAAGGGTTAGCCCTCATCCTCAGAACTAGAACACTGAAACTGAATTTGTAAGCAATTTGAGTCTCTCAGACCCACAGCAGCGTTTATCTTGCCTGCAGTGTGTTGCTATATTTAGCCAGTGTGCGTACATAAACGTTATATAGATTGATTGTGAATGAACTGCACATTTCCTATCATACCACTGTGAAGACGCTACATGCTGCGGCATTTGTAAAGGTTTTTTGGTATATTTGTTTTTGAAGTTTTGTTTGCAGCAGATCAATGCAGTCAAGTTATAGAATAATGCTACATCCATACCATATCTTGATAAGAAACAAATGCATTCAAGGTAATAACCGTATGTAACTCAGGTTACTGTACCAATCCTAGAGAAGAGATTAACTGCAGAATCATTTGTATATCAGGCCATATCACATTATCTTAGGGTGGGGAACAAATCAAGAAATTTAACTTTATGCCTTAATGTTTCATATTCTCGGTCAATTTGCAAATACACTTATTGCACTCTTGCCTCTTTTCCATCTGTTCCAGTCTCTCATGAGAGGGCTGCCCGAGAAAGGGGAGAAGTAGAGAGAAACAAGACGAGAGATACAGAGAAACAAGAGGAGAGATAAAGAGAAACAAGAGGGGAACGAGAAACAAGAGGGGAGAGAGAACGAGAAACAGGAGGAGAGATAAAGAGAAAAAAATAGACATGAGATAAATAGGGGAGAGGTAGGGAGAAAGGGCAGATATCAAGAGAGGGGAGCAAAACAAGTGATATAGGAGGAGAGATAAAAAGAAACGGTAGAGACGAGATAAAGAAAAAGAAGGGAGATAACGAGAAAGGGGTAAAGCCAAGTGGCCAAATTAATGAAGTTAGAAAATGAAACATTTGTCATATTTAACTCATTCCGGCAAAATATCAAAGTTCAGTTACATGATTAACTGTGGCTAATCCAATGTATTTCATTGGCTATGTAGCTCCAATTGACTATAATGTGAGTTCTACTGAAGAAGACACATATTGTGGTATGCTCTCTTTTTCAGTAGAAACAGCTTTGGGAGTAGTTACATGAGGCAGAATAACTCTAATAAAAAATGGCAAACCAAACAGAATACAACTGGTGTTCATTTATACCTTATGCCTCCCTGCCTAAGTGAACATTGCATTTTTACAGTTACAGACTAACCATGGGTAATAATGATTAGGGCTGCAACAACTAATCGATTAAATCGATAATAATCGATAATGAAAATCGTTGCCAACGAATTCCGTTAAGTATTGCGTCAGTGTGATGTGAACGGGTCTATGAGGGGACTATGGGATATCTGGGGGGTATAAGCATATCTGGGAAGGACGAGTGGCATATCTGGGGGCACAGTGCATATCAGGGGGTATAAGGCATATAGGTATATAAGGCATATGTGGGGAGGGGCATAGTGTTGGGGAGGACGGAGTGACATATCTGGGGGAATAATGCATTGTGGGGAGGGCATGTGGCATGTCTTGGGAGGCAATGTGGGCATGTCTGGGGGCAGTGTGGCATATGTGGAGATTTGTGCATTATGTGGGGGGTATGTGGCATAATATGGGGTATGTGGGGATATGTGGTTCTGCTGTTTGTTGTTAACATCTTGTTTGTTTATTAAATTATTTTAAATAAATTAAATATTTACATTCATTTTTTATCCGATTAATCGAAAAAATAATAGGCCAACAAATCGA
Source organism: Spea multiplicata (assembly GCA_009364415.1). Lineage (NCBI taxonomy): Eukaryota > Metazoa > Chordata > Amphibia > Anura > Pelobatidae > Spea > Spea multiplicata. The sequence goes on from VKOC01020493.1 coordinate 21,248, forward strand.
TTATGAATTATACATTACTCTATATTGTATTAACGCACATTTCTCTGATTGTAAGTGTCTGTGCTGATTATGATGTGTTTTGGGCATGAATATGCTTTACCTCATTTTTTAAAGGCAATAATAAGAATTAATTCCTTCCTTTGACTTAATGTTACTGATGCACACTTTTCACAGTGTTAGGGTATGACTTTATTAGCACCCTGTTGCTTTATCACTGTGGCAACACACCATAGCTGTGATTTTGCCAAATGAAGCATTTAATCACTACAAAGAAACTATAATTTATCTAACCTGGGTTGCCGGCTTCATTCAAATACTAAGTTTCTTTAAGCCTGTCATTTGTTTGCCATTTTTAGATCCTTTTTCCAATAGTAATAATAATAATAACAATAATAATACATTTGTGCAAAGTGCACATAGATACATTCATCTTCCTGTATAGGTATACTTTCTGTATATAAAGAGACAGACTACCTGCATAAATACAGAGAGACCACAAATTTGGTTTGGATCTAGTTGCTAGCCGGAGAATTTAGGATCACGGTATTATTTCCCCCCTGGTCTGCAGTTAAAGGATGTTTATTGGGGAAATACAACACAAAAACACACATTTCTTTAGTGGTACTGCAGTTAACCCCTTCATGATAGGGTTCATTTACACAATACAGACTCAAGCTTGTTTAACCATTATTCTTACACTTACATACACTTACACCATACAGTAACTGACACACATGCTAATGGCTTATTGTAAGCTTGTTTGAGCAGGGCCCTCCTCACCTGTTGTAAGTCAAATCGTTATGTTATATAATACTTGTTGTGTCCTGCCCACCCATTGTACAGTGCTACGGAATTTGATGGCGCTATATAAAACAATAATAATAATAATAATAATACTAATGCTTACAAACACCTTACAGTAACACACATGCGCCAATTCTACTCTCATGCACACACATACTAATACCATACACTAATACGCATACCATATGCTGACATACACACTCATGCTAATGCTATACTGTAACATACACAACAACATACACGCTCACAGTACACTTTTATACACATGCACACGCTGGCTAACACTATACATATATAAAAATAAACTCTAACAGTATCCACAGATACACACTGAAGCTGGCAATACAGTAGACATTTGTACACTTTGGTACTATATATTTACACACACGCACAGAAGGAAGCTCAGCTTGGATGGAGTACCCAGTCGGGGTACAGGGAACCCCGTCACACCCCTCATCTTGTAGAGACCTGCCACGTTACTGCCTATCTTCTGCTATTGTAAATCCAGCACCCTATGCTTTCCTGTGAGGGTGCGGTGAAGCGGAGCTGTGAGGCACCCAGTGGGGTTACAACTGTGATATTTTTATAAGACAGATCTCATGGGCAGAAAACAGTTGAGTTCTATGAATTCTGCATAGACAATACATGTATCTGCATCTTAATGTAACCAAGATATTACCCATTTAGAAAACCAAACCAAGCCAGTTTTCTCTCTATTTAAAATAAAACCATTTTAAAAATTGCTATTGTTAATATATATTGTGTATATAGTGGTTCTGGCATGTATACTTGACTTTGATACAGGGTTACCACATTTTGCCAAGCCATTTCCTGGACACTCATCCAGAGGTTGAACCTAGGGGTGTGGCTAGGGTGTGGTCTGGGTATGACCATGGGGTGGTTTTACCAAACCAAATGTTCTGCTTAGTTGAGAAAAAGGAGAGAAGACAGAACAAAAAGAGAAGAGACATGAAAAAGAGAGAGAAGGACAGAGGAAAGAATAGAGAAAGGTGAGAGAAAAGAGGAATGAGAAAAGGGCATGAGAGAAAAGGGAAGCTAGAAGGGTGAAAGGAGCAAAAAAGAAGGAGAAAAAGTAATAAAATAGATCAGATGACAATGATATAGATGGGAGAAAAGAATGAAGATAAGATAGACAGGAAGTAAGAGCAAAAGGGGAGCTAACAGCAGAAGTGGAGAAGAGCAGAGAGAGCTACAGTCTCTGCACTAGGACTCTGTCCAAGACAACCCAGTCATTCCACTGCATGCTGCCTCTAGGGGTGCCATCAGGGGAGTACAGTCAGCACAGCTGTATGGGACCCAGACTCCTTTCCACTTCCCTGCCTTGTGTGATTGGTTCACACTAAAGTAAAATCTATAGGTTAAAATGGGTTTATAGAGTGTGTGCATACATTTAAAAAATACACTGATATCCTACTGTCCTACTGTACTTTTAGTTATCATAATATATACATATATCTTATTATTGTTTATTTTATTTCTTTATTTCTTGTTTATTATTATTATTAAATTTATTTTTTATTTATTTATTTATTTATTTTTTTTTGTGTGTGTGTTTTTTTTAAGGGTACTGAGATATCGTTTTATGTACAATCGGCTTTACTACTCATTTATATTCCTGGTTGGCACAAATGACTATAGTTTTTTTTTTTTCATATACATTGCCTTACCTGCCCCATGGGGGCTTCAGGTTCTTTTATGAGTCCCACCAAGGAGCCTACCTCAGAGTTAATTGCACACTGCACGTATGCAGGTTTACGTTTTCAGACAGCTCTATATGCCCTGCTTGTTCTATGCGAGGTACTAATATGCTGTATTTCCATTTGGTTTACTACCTGCCTTGTGCAGGCTTTCTTCTTTGTCCCACAAATGTTTTATCTCTGCAATGAGTATGCACTACACACACACTTGTTTGCATTTCATAACGGTCTCTTATATTTTCTATACTTCGTGTGGGGCATTGGGCTATGGTCCAGGTTTTTTTTTTATTATTTATTTATTTTTATTCTTTATTTTTATATATTATTATTATTTTTTTTATTTTTATTTTTTTAATTGCAAGTCATACACAAATACTTCCTATGATGCTATGGGATTACATTAAATGTTTCTGTGCTGTTTATCTGTTCGCTCCTCTACAGGGCTAGATGATATGTACACTCATCTACATGTGAGTTCCATAAATGAGTTCACTTACACTTTATTTTTTTTTTTTTTTTTTTTTTTTGCTCTTTTTATGGCTATTGTTACTCGGGGTTTTTTATTGATTCCGCTGTATTAGCTTCCCTGTGTCCGGGGATTTTTCATTTACACGTTTTTTGATTCGCCTGTGTGCCAGCAAGTCCTAGCTACTGCTGGTTTCTTTGTCCCCCTATACGGTTCAATCTATTTCTTGAACACTTTGTGTCGTATAACCATTAGTGTTGTGCACAGCTTTAGTGTTTCTTGAAGTGCTTTTGCAACTTTCATTAACTCCCTTGTTGTTCCTGCCCCTCCCCCCCCTTTATTTTATTTGATTTGTTTTGTTTTTTGTTTGTTTTGTTGTTTGTTGTTTTTTTTTTTGTTTGTGTTTTTTTTTTGTTTGTTTTTTTTGTTTTTTGTTTCTTTTCATCTTCTTCTCCTCTCTTTTTCACTTCCTTTTCCTTTTTTTTTTTTTTTTTTCTTTCCTTTGAGTCGTCTTGGTCAGAAGGTCACTGTCCAGTTGCTGCTGTTCTCCTACAAAGATGCAAATTACCTTCCTCTCTATTAACGCTCGGGGATTAAATACCCCGCATAAGCGTAGGATGTTATTTCAAGAGCTTAAAACGCGTAAGGCTACAGTAGTGTTGATTCAGGAAACCCACCTGGCTAAATCCCAGGCACGTTTATTGGCGTCTAAGTACTATCCCGTAGAATACCATGCACGAGCCGCCAACAAGACTATGGGAGTGGCTATACTTATTAGTAGACAAGTTCAGTTCCAGTTGCTGTCTCAGACCCGTGACCCGAGGGGCCGCTACCTTATTGTCCGGGGTTGCATTGACGGTACGCCCTATACTATCCTTAATCTTTATGCCCCCAACACTGGTCAGACCGCTTTTTGTGACCATGTATTTACTAAACTCCATCGCTTGCGACAGGGTAGAGTGATTGTTGGAGGAGATTTTAATCTCATTTCTGCTCCTTCCTTGGATTCCTCTGCACGACTGTCTTCTAAATACTTGAAGACTGTGACTGACCAGGGGAAAAAGTTCCAAGATTTACTTCATCAGTACTCCCTTTTTGATTCATGGCGTGTATTACACCCTTTAGGTAGGGATTTTTCTTTCTACTCGAATGTTCATTTGAGTTATTCTAGAATTGACATGCTCCTGGTAGATGGGGAGGTCCTGCAGTTGGTTAAACAAGCAGAGATAGGACATATATCGTGGTCGGACCACGCCCCTGTGTGGATTTCCTTGACCAATGGTCCCACCTCGTCACCGTCAGCCCGGTGGCGCCTCAATGAAAGTCTACTGCAACAGACGGAGGTCTGTGTGGGAGTTGAGGATGCCCTTACTGAGTATTTCCAAACCAATGCCACTCCGGAGATTTCACCCTCCACCCTATGGCTTGCCCATAAAGCAGTTTTAAGGGGTCATCTCATTCAAATTGCGTCTGCCCAAAAAAAGCAGAGATTACGCACGGTTTCAGAGCTTACTGACCGCCTGGTCTCCCTGGAGCTTTCCAACAAAGCTTCTTGGTCCAAAGATGTTCAAGATCAGATACGGGAGATTAAAGCCGAACTGCACAAGTTACAGCTCCATTACACAGAACTCGCGTTGCGTCGGCTTCATCTGCAGTATTATGCAAAAGGGAATCGAGCTGATTCCTTGTTGGCTCGTAAGCTCCGACTGCAGACCTCTTCTTGTACTACCCACTACCTACAGACTCCCCAAGGGGTGAGAGTGTATAATCCTAAAGAGATAGCTGACACGTTCGCAACATATTATGCCTCTTTATATAATCTCCGTCTACAGGCGGATTTACCTCAACCGAGTACTATGAAGATTACTGAATTTCTTGCTTCCCTACCCCTCCCTCGGCTTCCAGTAGATCAATGGGAGGCTTTGATTGCTCCACCAACGCCAGATGAAGTGGAACGTACTATTGCCAGCTTAAAATCTCACAAAGCCCCGGGTCCAGACGGTTTTTCCAATCTTTATTATAAAAAATTTAAATCTATCTTAGCTCCCCGTTTAAGTGATCTTTTCTCTAGATTTTTGGATTCTACCCCCCTCCCTGCAGAAATGTCGGAGGCTTACATAGTCACCGTTCCTAAACCTGGAAAATCCCCTTCAGATTGTGTAAATTATAGACCAATATCTCTGTTAAACACGGACATTAAACTTTATTCCAAATTACTTGCTAATCGTCTGAATACCATGCTTCCTGCCCTGATCCGAAATGATCAGGTTGGTTTTATCCTGGGTCGGCAACCGTCAGATAACACGCGACGCATTATCAATATCACCCATCTCGCAAAGTCAGAAAATAAGCCATGTGTGATGCTTTCT